>JARFOC010041176.1:0-23795 GCA_031763485.1 Osmoderma eremita | reverse complement strand
CTCTAAATATAGTATTGTTCATTTTTGGTTTCCTTGTGCTACAATATTATTCAATCTTGAAACGTTTTAAAACACTAGGCAAAGATTAATCAAAAATGCAATCGCAATTTATTAGCGTAATATCTCGCATTTTTTGCGTTTTCTTCGATAAGCACACAACCTCCGTACAACGCCTGTTCGATACTGGCCTCACGCAATGCCTGTTCGTACTAGCAGTTCATATATACATATGTATAAGTATAACGGTGTGGCAGCTATGTCGATATTTTACATTGCTAGTAGGGTTCAGGCTCTGTCGTGGCCAGCAGTGTATATGATTCAACCCAGTCATATACTTTGCCACGTATGCCACAATTATGTCCACCATGTCAAACGCCTTACTTAATTCCATGAAAATACTATCGCATTTTATACAGTTATAAATCATGCTCATCAATTTGGAAATTGCCGATGTTATGCTTCTACCCTTAAAAAGTCCATGTTGTGAATTATGGAAACACTTTATCCTGGACAAATAATTAATAATCTTATTGGACATTATTCTTTTTTGGACACAACAGATAACAATGAGACCGGCCTGTAATTAGGGAGACTAGGATCACCACTCTTATAAATGGGAACAACATGTGTTATCTTCAGTGCAGAGGGAAAAATTCCGTCAGAAAATGATCGATTCACAATACAAGTTAAAGGCTGAATGACTAACTCAATTGCATTCTTTAATATATTTGTGGTAATATCATTTATTCCCTTGGCATTCGATGACTTCGGACTATGGACTTCATTAACTATTTCCAATTCAGAGATATTGTCGATATACATGCTATGTACTACACTTCTAGTATTTGTAAAACCAGGAGCACCATTAAAACCTGGCACCAATTCTTCTGACAATTTGCTGTATCCGTTTTATCTGTGAGAACAGTATCATTCGTATTCATTTCTTTAATGTCGTTTTTTTATGATCTTTTATCGCTTTGTAAGCTTTTATTGATTAACTGCCAGTACTTTGCTTTTATTCTTTGCATTTATATATTTTTGATTATTGTACATATATTTAGCTTTTCGAATAACCTTTCTATTGATTTGTTTGTACTTTCTGCATTACTCAATATCTTCTTCACTTTTAGTAACTATGCATTTTTCATACTGGACTTTAAGAGTACGCGAAGATTTGTATAGTCCTGTAATAATCCAAGACTTTTGACTTTTACTTTTAATTGATAACGAAGAAAATGCACGATCTATGTAATATTGAATATTGATTAAATATAGAGCAATAATCAAAGGTTAACTATTGGTTACTGCATTTCTGTTAGTTCTTATAAATGGAATAGTCGATGTAATGTAGGATGTAATTATAAACATTTCTTATTTAATTTACCAAGAACAGTCCTTCTAACATTTTATAAAAATGTTTCAAGATCTATTTTGTAAATACATCCATAAATCAGTCGACCATGCAAAATTGTATAATTAACGGAAAATCTATTATATGAAATATGTATGAATCAATCTTAATATGAAAAGTAATTACTATACATGCATATTTACTGTCTACGTCTATAAAAAAGTTTTCCTACTCTTTACTTGACATTCTACATTTGTTTTTTGGTTTAATCTTAGAGTAATACAGATCCCATAATCTAAACCGTATACCTTACCTTTACATACGTAAAAACATATCTAGAGAAAGCATATAAAAAAGCAGAATGTAGAAACACAGTCATTAGAATGGGACAAGCGTTAATGGCGCGTTCGTTATTACAATATGAAAACAAAGAGCGATGGATGATGCACTAATTAAGCAAAGGGACCGCTAAGAATAGAAAAACTTAAAAAGCAAGACGTGTGAGAACTTGGAGAAGGGGGAAGCTTCGGAAAACGCACTCACCAAAGTTTGTGCAGCCGCTTGGTGCTGTAAACAACGAAGCAACATTTAATAAAATAAACACAACAATAAGTAAAATCAACGTTAGCTTACAAAGAGAGATGTGTATACGGAGTTACAAAGATGGGTAACAAGTGTTGTTTGTATAGTAGATGTATGCAATACTTACATATATATGTATAGGGTTGAAGATATGTAAGTGAGGGACTATCAGGGTAGTCGGTCTGTTTAATTTAAGCAAATGAAGCTCAATGAATGAAGCTCAATATTTCGTTGTTTATGTTTACAACTCCCTCGTGAGCATGCTACAAAAAGTTTTTAACAATAAATATGAAATATATAGCTCTCTTACAATCTGAGTTAACAATTTGAATTATAAAAGGCTCAACATGTTAAAATCATTGTTAAAAAATATAGAATTATACGCGTAGTTCACATCGTAAAAGTAAAATTTTGACTGATATAAATAAAACAAATATTCGAGGTCACTATGCTAAAAGACTTTCCACATATAGCCAGGGAAATATGTATGAGTACGGATGTGCATACAGTTAGCTGTAAAAGTTTTACACGATATTATTATGGTAATTCAGAATGTTAGCATAAATTATACTAAGTTGGTCCGTATCTGTTTCAAAATTTATGGCGTGTTTCTTGTTATTTATATGTGCCATTGCTAGGAAAAGTCTTTTTTATGGTTACCCTCTGTTTGTAATATTTTAATGTTACTGTAATCAAAAATGTGGGATAATTGAATGCCATGAGTCGCTAAAGCACAAGAAACCTTACCAATTCGGCAGTCACTTTTATGTTGTGTAATGCGATGTTGCAGTAATTGTGATGTTTGCCCCGTCGCTGTCCGTCATCTCGTTTTTTTTTATTATTCGGACGTTTTTCAATTTCTATCGCTTTCCTAACAATCCTAGCCTGTGGATGGGTGCTTCTAGCGAGTGTTCTAGTGTTACTAATATCTATGCTATGTCCTGTCGCCACGCAATGTTGTGCCAACGACGAAGTAGCTTCTCTTTTGTTTACCGCCAATTTATGTTCTTCGTTTCTTACGCTGATTCTTCTGTTACTCTGGCCTACGTATGATTGAGCACAGTCTCGACAGGGAATTTCATAAACGCCTTGACCCTCGAATGGTATTTTATCTTTAAAGCTCCGCAGGGTATCACCAAACTTTTTTTTGGTATATGTTCGTCCTCCGATTTATTTCTCTTTCGTTTATATATGGATTTGTTAATTACCGCGGAACTGTAGTCATTTTGCGTTAAGATTCGCCGTATCCTTTTTGTTTCCCCTTGCCTGTGTTCTTCGTCGGCTAACTTCTAGGATCTTTGGAGTAGTGTATTTACCACCGAATAGAGCTGCGCTGGATGGTGGAGTGATTTCGCATTCAGATACCGGTTTGTGTTAGTAAGTTTTCTGTATACTGTGTGTTCCAAGGCTCCATTTTCCTTTCTTATCACCAGAACATCCAAAAACGGCAGTTGATTTTTGATTTCTGTTTCAATTGTAAACTGTATCTTGGGATGTATAGAAGTAAGATGTTCCAGAAACCGTACGGCTATATAATGAACGTATCGTCCAGATAGCGTAACCAGAGCTTTCGTTTGTGGATAGCTGTTGCAAGAGCTATCTTGTTCTCCATGAAAATACTAGCAATTATCGGCGATAATGGTGGTCCCATTGGCGCACCTTCAATCTGTCTGTAATATTGGTTGTTGTAGATGAAAGAGGTGTTACTAGATAGTGTTTAATCAGATCCATAAAGTATTTTTCTTGGTGGTGATCTGTTTCGATTATACGTAGGGTGTCAAGTGAAAACTGACAAGAATGTCCGTATCTTCAATGTTCTGTTGTGTGCGTTCTGTGCGTTTTTATTGTGCCTGACTGAAAATAGATTGCTCAAACACGTGCATAGGAGCTTCCCCTAAACATGATGACGCATGCCCGCATAATGTGTTTATTTCACAGTTTTGGCAGTGATTCTGAACGGGATTTACAAGTGCTTTTAAATTGAAAATTAAACAAATATTCTACGTTTTTTGAAGCGTGTATCGTGTTTTTTTTTTTTTTGGAAATGACTCACTCAAAAAGAAAACACATTGCAAAAAAAGGCAGACATCTTGCAATCATTACAACAAGGTGCCGCACTTACAGTTACCCAGGAAATATGGAGTTGCTAAATCGACAGTCACTTCAATTAAAAACATTGATAGTTCTTTTACTAGACCGAAAAAAAGAAAAGCCATAAAAGTATGAGTTTTTCCAAAAATGGAAGAAGTTCTCTTTAAGTGTTTGTGAAGCAAAGGGAAAAACACGAACCGATTAATGGATTAAAGGGAAGCCAAAGACTCTCTGCATGCAAAATTTACACCGATTCTTTTCAAGCGAACAATGGCTGGCTACAAAAACGCTATGGCATAAGTTGTTTTTTTTATTTCCGGAGAAGAAACATTGTCAGAAAAAAAGTAAAAGAACTTCAACCCTGTTTAGAACAAATCTACAATGCAAATGAATCGGGTTTATATTGGAAGATCCGTGCTAATAAAACGTACGCCTCGTCAATTGACAAAAACAGCTCCCGAAAGGAAGATAGAAAAACAAAGACCAACATTGGGAATAAAATTACTCCTGGAAACCATAAAGTCAAGTTGCTGGTCATAGCAAAACTAAGAATCCTCAGTTTTTCAAAAACTACAATTGTACTGTGAGCATCGGTTCAAGCAGAAATTCATTCCAGGAAGTCACACTACACGTTCAGAAATTTGTGATTTTTATACGGTACCTTCATCTGTATGTATGCAATTTCGGAAAAAAAGATTTTTTAGAAAATCTAGGTATACTAATATTAGCATTATTATTGCTAGGCAATGGTGCTGGCCATCCATCAGCAGAAGAACTTAACAGCATTGATGAATGCATTACCGTTATGTAGATTCCACCAAATGTTACCCCGCTTACAAGATGCCCAGATAGACATTTTTTATCTTAGGCACGATGTATACAAAAAAGGAGAATTAACAGACTACTTCCATAACTCAGAAGCGGTTGATTCGATCGAGTTCAACCATTTCGTTATTGATACAAAAAATCTACAAAGCATTTCTAATTTAACTTACGGTGTGGTTTTTAATTAATTACCCACGGATCTAAACATATAAATTAAATATTTTCAAGTTGAGAAAACAAACCATTAGCGAATGCATTCTTGTAACTTTTTATTTATTTACAATTACAGTCACTGATAGCCCACCTACTCTATCTATGCTTCAATGAGAAAGTTATCCGAAAGGAGAATGTAACTTGATTCTCTAGTTAAATATAATTACAATGATAAATGTACTAAAGCTTTCGGTTTTGCGCGAGGTTACATTTCTCATATTTTAACACAATTTTCGAATCTAGGACACTACCCACAACCTCCGCAAAGATGTTTGCGATTTCGCGAAAATCCGATATTGACCTTGCAACTCCTATGAAGTTTCCTGAGACAAATACATTTTGAAAAGAGTTTATATCGATTATAGTTACACAGTATCCAAGTATCTTGTTGACTTCTCGTTAAATATAGATGAATCTATAGATATCGTACGCTATCATTAATCGACAGAAAATACAAGTGCAACTTGTTTGAAATATAAACAAGTACAGATTACATTACATCATCAATGTTAGTCGGCGCCTCCACCAAAATTTGACCTCAAACGCTAAAATGAATTAAACAAGCAACTTCCCTATTTGCAAAATCAGTGTCAATTACTATTCTTATAGACTATTCGCATGACATTCCAGTTATTTCACATTTCTTCTTCTTCCGAAAATCAATAACTTCTGCGGTTTCATTCATATTAAGTCAATAAGCATGTATGTAATAATAGATGTTACATGGAAAATCGCGTGTTAAGCTTGCAATTGGACCCGATAGAGATATTAATAGAAAATCAACTATCAATTCCGAGTAATAAGGAATATAAATTTACAAACTCCGTGTTATTGAGATATTACTGGAGTACATCGATTATTTTTTCTTGAATAGTATCTAACAGAATTGTACATAGAAATAATATTTCCATACATACATTATTCTTTCATCGTTTTCTTTTTCTGATAACTTGAACAAAAGAAAGCTTATGCGATTCTATTATTCCAAAGTTATGGTGCCTTAAATACATAAATAATATGCTTCATTTTATGAAACAAAGATAGGTCCGCTTCAACCCTCGCCTGGTACATACCATGGCATCCTCGCCTCGTCCCTTGCTTGGCTTGGAGCGTAGCACTCAGTAGCCACAACTGAAGAAAGTGTGTTAGATATCGCTTTAAAAAGGGATATTTACATAAAACCGAAAAAAAAGGCCGAAGTGCATCCACCGAATAGAAATGGAAGGCATATCGGCAAATAACATCACTTATTTAATGACTTGAGGGGTGATTAAATACACAATGTTCGTTTTAAAATTATTATGATGAACTATACTTCTGTTTCTAGTGCTAAGGGTTTATGCCTATTGTTTGTCGGATCTGTAGCAGACTTGCAGAGTTATTAGTCATCGTTGGAAAAAGCCGATAATTCAATCGTGCTATACTAACATTCTACTAAACGATATATATTTTTATGAAGTTACAAAATTGAATATAATATTATAATGAAATTAATGTTTAGAAAAATAGACAAGGTTCAAAAACGAAATAATAATTTTGGTTCTAATTACAGAATAAATGATTAGATTATGATTTTAACTCATTATTGTACTGTTTATCTTGATCGAAGAGGGAAACTGTATAAGAAGGTACATTAAAAACCAAGACACTAAAATTACAATGAAAAGTATTCTTTATTAAAAAGAAGAGAATTTTTTTTAGATTATTCATGGACTTATAGTTAACTGTTATAGTTAAAAATTCGACCGGGATTTCGTCAAGTTTTGGACTACTGGAGTGTCGGATAACTTAATTCGATTAATCGAATACCCGTACTTGGTACTACGAGGTATGTCCGGTTACTAAGGTACGTTTGCGCGGCACACTGCCTACATCGCTCCGATCAGGTTGAAACTTGCACGCATTTTAGATGTACATATGTACTGTATATACGCGGCTATTGTGATTGCCTTAGGTTCAGTACAGCGTGTGCAGTGACAGCCACACAATGTCAGTTCCGATCGAAACATACTCCTGAAGCGCGAGTGGTCATTCGTTTTTTGCACGCAAATAATGAAACACCTACTGAAATGCATAAAGAAATGCTGAGGACTTATGGAGAAGGCATTATGAGCCGAAAACAAGTTAGTGTATGGTGTACACAGTCTAAAAGTGGACGCACAGCTCTGAACGATGATTCCGAAGGTGTGCGAAAAAAACTATCAACAACGAAACCGCATGAGAATCAATTAAAGGTCGATATGATGATTCGAGAAGATTGTTCGTTGAAAATACGGGAAACTGCTCTACTGACCGGCATTCCTAAAAGCTCTGTTAGTAAAATCGTATCTGAATTAGGCTATCAAAAGATGTCCGCGAGTTGGGAACCAAAACTGTTGACCGACCAACACAAAATGCAACGAATGGCGGCGGCAATGGAGCTTTTAACGGGCTATCGTCAGGAAAACGGATTTCTAGAGTCTATAGTTACAGGAGAGGAAAGAGGGGTAAATTTAAAAAGAAGTCTCAATGACGTGGAAGCATCCGAGTTCATTCAACACCGAAAAAAATTAAAGTTCAGCAGTCTGAAAAAAAGGCAGTGGCAACTGTGTTCTGGGATATACAAAGCATTTGTTCCATGATAATGCAAGACCTCAGACCTCAAATCAGATGAAGGCCTTGCCTCGGAAACACAATTGAGAAGTTATTGTCCATCCGCCCCATAGCCCAGACCTAGCTCCTTCTGGTTTTCATTTGTTTAGGCCGTTGAAAGCTCATTTGTCGGGTAAAAGGTTTTAAGACGACGACGAAGTTCAAGAGGAAATACGGCAGTATTTTACAAATATGGATGGACCTTTTAGGGTTTACAGAAGCTTGTCCCTCGCTGGGATAAGTGCCTTAACATTGCCGGCGATTATGTGGAAAAGTAGCTAACACTTCACTATTTTACTTAGTGTATGCTTGATTTCTATAAATAAAGTAGTCTGTACGTAATGCACAAGTGTACCTTAGTACATCCCTCGTATTTCATTAAAAAGAAGAGATGGCCGCAATATTATTTTCTTTATCTGCTCGTGCATTTAATTGTATAAATATTTCGATGAGCGATGGTCGATGCGAGACAAGAATACTAACCTCAATTCCTCTATACCAGGGGAGGGTGCCATGACATAAGCTATAATATTTAAATCTTTAAGATACTATAACTTTGAAACAAAACAAGATCTGACCTGCAGGACGTAAACTAAAAATTCAATCAAAATTAAATCACTATTACTTAAAATACTATAAATAAGCGATTCATCGGATTGCGGTAATATTTAATAGCCGTTTCACCGTAACTTTTGAACATTTTATCTCAAATTCTTCCCTTATTTTTTGCGTTGTAGAGAACGGGTTGTTCAATATCCACTGTTTGAGCTGCTTGTTACTAATTTAAGGAGGAGTTTCGGCCGGTGAAAGGCGAATTCTGGAGTGCTGTTCCGTCTTCGACATTGTTGTTTTGTTGGTTGCGGCCTTGAGGCCTATAGTATCACTCTACATTAGGTTTGTGTATTGCGTGTGAAGTGTATGGCTTGTTACTGCTCCTGCTCGCCGTAAGAGGGCAGCAGTGTTGATTTCCTCAACACTGAAGGGTACCGGAAGAAGTACCGATCCTTGCTGCAATCGACTTTATTAAAAATCGATTGCCGCAAGGGAGATTCGAACCATCAACATCCGCTACAAATTCCTAACGCTCTTACTACTGCGCTATCTCTGCATATTGCACACCTGTTACTCCGATAGTTCCGCAAAATTTTACGACAACTTAGTTTACTGCCCATCCCATCACAGACGATTTCTATAGAAGGGCAAGAAAAAATATATTTTGGTTTAGTTTATACCGATACGGTCACAGTTATTATTGTATAGTTGGTGTGTTCTATGTATAGTAGAGTAAATAAGAATCTCTACCTTTAAGGTCCCACTCTCAAAGAAAAAGTAAAAGTAATTGAATTCGCTTTTCGCCAGCAAATACATAAGGTGCTATGATGTACCCCTTGGACCAATAAAAAAATCCAGTATTCACTTAATAATTTAATTGCGTGTTCCGGCAATGCTCGTTTTCTTGAACTACCTACAACTGCAACATTATTATTGATGCATGTAACAGTCCGTAACAAAAGTCTGCACAAAAGAAAAAGTACGCACAGCCCTCGACGTAACGTACATGCATCGTTATCGAAGACCAAATCATTACTGAGAAGCGAGCACGTTTGCGGACCGTACCATAACTACGCTCCGGACACTCAGCGCAAAATTCGCTACTTTAGTTATTAGTTCTAAACACCTACATAGTATGGGAAAATAGCAGGTGGCAGTAATAGTTCAAGTAATTGGAAAGAAAACGCCGTCCCTTTGCGTAATTACAACGTTAAATCGTGTGTTTAATGTTCAGCTGTTGGAGTAAGATTTAATTAAGCGCTCTAAATATAGAGTAAGAATCGAAGGTTAACTATTGATTATTGTATTTCTGTTAGTTCTTATAAACGGAATAACCGATTTGTGTAATTTACATTTTGCAGGATGTAGTTTAATATTTCTTATTTAGTTTACCAAAATTAATCTACTGAAACATTTTATATCTAACATACTGTCCCTTAGCCCTGATATATCACAACATTTGGCAGCTGAGATACTGTCTATTAGCAGAAGGTAAATTAGGGTGATGACGTGTCCTCTTACTGGACACGGCAACCTAGGGAACACAGAATGGAAGCCTACAGAGAAGAACCACTGTGTAGTTTATGCAATGAAGAGGAGGAAACAGCCTCTCACATTATTTTTGAATGTTACGCATTAAGTCACCGGAGAAACCCCCAATCAGGTGCAATAGACACACTACGAGCTATACCGGAAAAGGATTTGACGCACACACTACGCCTCATCAGGGGGGTAGATGTGTTCGGATACTCAGGAAACAACCGAATGCAGAGTAATACAATAGAGCTCAAGCCCGCAGTGTTAAGGGATGTGAAAGACCTTTCTCGGCATTGGCGACCAAATCAATCAACCAATCAATCAACATTTTATCAAAACGTTTATTTTGTGAATACATACATACTGGCTGAGACAGGGGAAGAAATGAACAAAATAATAGCTCCGACCATATACAATCGAAAAGCCAAGAGGCTGAAGTGGTCTCGTAGACTAATATCCCATAAGGAAAAAATAATAATTTTTGTACGTCAAAATTTATTTATTTTTCCAATTCTAATGACGAAATCGGCCTTTGGTAGATCTTTGTTTTATACGTTTTATAGTTATACATAACAAAAGTTTACTTTTATTCTACCTTGATTCATCCTGTACATTAATAGATTATGCAAAATTATTGTGTAATTGACTCAGAATCTATGAATGAAACTCCATACAGTACGAGCGAGCCGGCTATAGTCACCTAGTGTAATCGAAATTCTTCCGAAATGCGAGAGCGAAGCCGGGCTTGCTAGCAAAGTAGAGTGCATGCCGATTTATATTTTTCAATAACGTTTGCTTGCTTGGTTGTTCTCTTGGTACATTTTTTATTGATAAATTAAATTAGTATATTATTAATTGCTAATTTTATATTTGAGTATGGATATTTTTTGGACTAACAAAAAAAAACATGTTATAAAATCTCACCATCGTGATCAATCAATTCGACAAATTACACATTCTATTCAAATACCGTGTAAAAAACTAATTTCATATGAAACAGCGCGTTATATAACTAATAACTTTGAACTCATGGTTGTTTATCTCCTCAGAAACATAAACAGGAAGCGTTATAATTATGAAAGGTTTGATCTTTGTGAGGCCCTTCTGGAGCGCTGCAGCGATAATGAAGATTTTGTCGACCATATATTATTTACCGACGATCCTCCTTACATGGAAATAAAATCGTCTGTTGCCCGATATTGGTCCAAAAAACACATGATTTACGTCGCACAAACGCAATATCTCGAAAACGTGAATGCTCCGGCACACACATAATTAGGCCCTTTTTATTGATGGTAATTTGAATTCGCAAAATAATTTTGCGAATTCAATCTTTACACAATAGTGTTATACCCTGTCTGCAAAACTTACAGGGTATTGCTCTAAATGACGTTTGGTTTCAGCGGAATGGATGTTCTAGGTATAACGCCCAGCACAGGAATATTTCAGTAATATTTAATAATCGCTAAATAACCTGCTGGAGTGTAATTCGTTGGTCTGCTAGATCTCCTGATTTAGCCCCGAACCCCTTTCTTTATGGTGCTATGCAGAATCATCTACTTATTGTTCTCAACATAACAGAGCTCCAACAATCGACGGTATTGCACTATACAATTAGGAGATCGTTTTGAACATGTATTTAACTAATGGAACAATTCTTCTTTTATTTCTGCGAATACTATTATTTATTTTCGCCAACGGAATCTTTTATTTCGTTATTTTCTTAGTAAGAATAGATTTCGTATTATTTTAAACTATAATTCTGCTATAAACATATCTTACCTATCTCATTTATTTTACAACAGAAGTATTGTTTCTTTATTTTCCTTCAAGGCAATCGTTTCAAATCCTTTAACTTCTCAGCACATGTCGTTTTGATTTCATTTCAAAACTCAGTTGTGCTGTTACAAACTTCTTACACAACGTATTTATACAGCATTGTGTTTAACTTAATGAAGAATGATTATAATTACGTTATACACTACATTCTTCACATTATTAACCTCCTTGTTTTCTATTAAATTTTTATCAATCAGTTTTTAAAAAACTTCATTACGAGACCGCACACGAGTAGGCAATTCTTGTAATTGCGTCTGTTTTCTGTAGTATATCAGATCATGTTTATACGCGCTCAGTTCGTGTGACATCGGGTGATCATAGAACTATAGTGCATACTATATATAAAATACAATCAATTTTAATACAAAAAGTATACATGCATATTCACAGTTTACGTCTATAACAAGATTCCCGACTTCCCATTTGACATTTTGCATATGTTTTTTGCTTTAATCTTAGAGATAAAGATCTCATAATCTAAAACTTTACCTTTCCTTTAAATACGTGAAAACGTGTCTAAGAAAACATATTTAATAAAAGAAGATAAAAACAAGCAGCAATTTTGCATAAAGAGTCATAACAAAGGGGCAAGCTTTAACGGCGCGTTCGTCATTACAATGTAAAAGCTAACAGCGATGGATGGTGCACTAATTAAGCAACGGGAACGCTAAAAATAGAAAAACTTAAAAAGCAAGACGTATGGGAGCTTAGAAAAGGTGGGAGTTTCGGAAAACGCACTCACCAAAGTTTGTGCAGCCGCTTGGTGCTGTAAACAACGAAGCAACATTTAGTAACATAAACACAACAATAAGAAAAACCAAAGTCAGCTCACAAAGAAATTCGCGTAAGCGGAGTTACAAAGATGGATGGCAAGTGTTATTTGTATAGTAGATACACGCAACACTTTTTACTCATACACATATGTAAAATCAAGGGTAAATTAAACACGTCTGTTCTCCCTTAAATTCTATATTCAACTGCCTACATACGGATCACCAAAAGTGTATGTGGCTCATTGTCCTTTTTATAATATGCAGATAGGATTTGGGTCCCAACCGATACATGTTTTACTTAATGTGCATTATTTGAAGATAATATACTGAGCGGTCTTACGTAGCAGAATGACAAACATAATGCACTTATAACTAATAAAGAAACCCTCACCATTACCTATCATTATCATATTAACAATAATATTCTAAACTAACACACGATTAACACATACATACGGAATATTAAAAAAATGTATAAATACTGATAATATGTTTTTTGTTATTTTACCCATATATTATTGCTTCAATTTAATCTACTGAATTCAGCCCTCCTACAATCTTGCAACAATAAACCAAATATTCTAATTCTAAGATATTTGTTTTAATAAATATCTGGGGTTAACGATTACAATATTCATTTTTACAAAGTAATCTATTTATAAACATTTATCTCGTAAAGATGTGACCTGTTACTTCACGTCGGGTTAAGCGACATGTAACAGCGAATTTGTGATGATTTATTAAACACATATATCTGAAAGTATATAACTGAAGTTACTTTTCTGCAATTCTTTTAGAGTATACCAAATATTGCGTTGTTTGATTGAATTTTGTTGCATATCTTTCTGGATGTTCTGAAACCATTTACTTCCTGATGGGTAACGCGTGTATGCATACAATCTCTTCTTCTCCGTTCTAGTAAAATTCTCTAATAAGACGTATCTATGTATCTAATACTCTTACCTAGAATATTTTGAAGTAGTATTACCAAACACTAAGTGAGAAAATTGGAAATTACTTAGCTAAAACATGTCCGTAAATATATTTCTATTTACAAGGCGGATATGTCAAACTTACATGTACAAAACAGCAAATTAATAAGGCCAAAAAGGATATTCCTAATTTAGCTAATGTGTTCAATAAAGCAAGTAAAATTTGCAGTGTAGTGTTAAATCTAAATAAAAATTGATAACATGTCATTTTTAGGGTACAATTACAAAATTAATAGTATACATAACGGAATGGCATAGTAAGAAATGTGTTTATCTCAATAACTTAACCATCTCAAGGTTTCTAAATAATAAAACATCTATTTTTACTGAAGTTCTCTGAACACAAATTAGCACTCTCGAAATGCAATATGGGACTATTTGTATCTCTCTCTCATTGCATAGGTATACAGGTTGTAAGTAGTTCGACTGCCAGGTTGATACTAGATAGAATCAGTCAAAAGAAACACAAAGTCTCAATGAAGTGCGTACCAGAAGTGAATAATTTTCTACTACAAAGTTTTTCGAAGGAGTTTATCTTCAAAGATCATGAACATTTCTTATTGAAATTTGTACAGTAGAGGCGGCAATAAAATGCTAGAATAATAATCTACCACCAATTGCTAGTACAATTAACGGTTACCGTGAAAAAATGCAGATTTGGAAACGATGAAATTCATGTTCTGCTCAACATATTATATACCAATAACATCAATGCTGTATTGACGGTTTCGATTAACGCATTCATGAAAGTTATATTTCCAATTGGAATTAACCATTTTGCTTACCAGACACTGTTCGGATTACTCCTGCCGGACAAAATTTTTAAACCGACTTATTTTTCAAACACAATAACGCACCAACCAGCTTTAACAATAATTTGGTTCACGTACTGACTTCCACAACAGCAACTTCCAGACTAAAGGTTCTGAAGGCAAACAAATCGCCCTAACATTAATCTACCCTACTCAACAAAAACATAGCCATTAGGAATATAATTACACTAAAAAGTGCAGTCGGGCGCAGGTATGAATCATTTTTAGCTCGACGTGCGTTATCAAAATAATAATAAAATATTTAGAGACGAAATACACAATAGTAATAAAAATAACGATAATGATTAAACAATAAGTAAACACCATAAGAACTACTAACATCTAAAGGAATTGTAATATAAATTTAAAATACTCTATGCAGACTTCTAGAATTTTACACTCAGAGCCCTCTATTAGATAAAATGTTGCAGTCAGAGCTCTCTATTGGTCGAGTAACCCCTGGTTTACACCAAAGTACACAACTAGTGCAAGAGGAAGTACGGTGATATTTTACAAATTTGGATAGCACATTTTACGAAGACGGTTTACAGAAGCTTGTGCCTCGTTGAGATAAGCACCTTAACATTGGCGGCGTTGAAAAGTAGCAAACAGTTCACGCTTTTACTTAGTGTATGTTTGATTTCTATAAATAAAGTAGTCGGTGTCTAATTCACAAATGTACCTCAATAACTGAACATCCCTCGTAGATATGATACATCAATTTGTATTTAAATGTTGTTAGCCAACATTTTCAGCAACTGCTGTAAAATGTATCCATTGGTGTGTAATATTTATGCAACTTCTATTTTAATTGATTATTGTACCATACAATACAATCCAAATGGTAATCATCTTAATCGTCTTATAAAGATGTCACTTTCAATGATGTTTTATTTAAAGTTTCGTAGAATGAATTTAGAATAAATGTACGTTTCACAATCCCTATCCGCCCGGGATGTAAGGACATTTTGAAATGCCATTAAAATATCACAAGCAAATCATTTGAATTTGCACTGGCAACTTATTTAATAATTAAGATTGCCTTTTCAACTCACATAGCTGATTGCGGAGCTGCTTGGGATGCCGAGCCACCGGTTATTCCAAGCAGCGTACTTAAGGTTTAACGGTATTTAATTTTCCAGTTGACCGAACGAATTGTTAGCTAACAATTATTCAGGTAGCGAGTGCGCAAAACACGTATTTTCCGGCCGACAGGAAATGCCTATAGCAGCGTGTCCGCAAACTCTCGAATACCCGTTAGCGTTAAGCGAAGAAACCTATTAACTAAAGTCGGCAGTTCGTTACATTTTTAATGGATCGCTAATGGATACGCTAACGACAGAAGATTCGGACAGCCATTCTTTTATAGCGGGCAATTGTTTCCCAGGAAAACTAAGACAAAATAGCGGTGCCCCTGGGTGATGGAACGCGCGAATGCCTGGTTGAGGGTTGAAACATTTGCTCACGTGATTGGCCATTCCGCATTTTGCGGGTTTGGATGGAAAAGAATATAATCACTCAACAAATGGATATACTTGAAATACTGAGACGGACTTAATTTCTTGTGAATACAAATTTATTTAAAAATACTAAAATGAAAAGTTAAGTTAATTGAGATAAAATTAATTTAACTCTATAAAAGTAAACGCAATCTGTCAATAAAATAGAATTAAAAGATTATTATATTAATTATTGCCTTACACTTAACGGTAAAAAAGCACAGTACTAAGAAGAAGAAGAAAAAGAATTATTGCGTAGAATTTTTATAATATGAATGTAATTAGAAAGAAAAAAATCATCTGAGAAAGTAGATGAACAAGATAAAACAACCTCAATTAATAACAAATAAATATCCTCTTTTTCTGCTTGAGCATCTAATTAAATGTTTTATTCAAAAAGCTTTTAATACTACAAAGATCCAAAACTCCTATATAGACCAATTTAGTCATATCTAAGAATTAATAATAAAAAAATTTAGTCGAAATATTCCACTGTAAATGGAATTTCTTTATTTCAATGATTTCAAAAATCTTATCTAAAAAAATAAACTAAACTAAAGTATGTAGAGTAACTGCTAATCTAAGAAATATCAGAAGTGTCAAAACATGTATGCAAGCGATTGGGACGTTTCGCAGTGAGTTTGGCGACGCATCAGCGATGGAAGTGGGTTTAGCAATCGGAGAGACGCTGATGACGCCTGGTAGAACACATAGAAAAACACCGTACTAAATTGGCTTAATTAGCACTTTACATTTGCATATTGCAAACGGTGACCAAGCGAAAACGCGATCATTGTCTATTATTGGGAAGGTACGCCCACAATTGTACGGCGCATAGTTTTCCAGTCCCAGCCAATGGTAAACAATTATTTTTCCGAACTCATGCCGTAACTTGTGACAGTTATGTCTTAAACCATCAAACAGAGCAGACGCAAAGGAAAACACACCAACCATTTTGCCTCAAACCTAATAATAAAGAAAAGGTGCTCCTCAATAAAGGGCTAAAGCATGTTATTACAGGTTCTAAAATCTCCATTATAGTATATTAAACAACTAGTTTCATAATGACGTTTGAAAGTACGAATTCAAGGTTTCTTAATGAATGAGTGCTTTAATATCTTATGAAACGTGTTTTTTATGCTATATTTGCAGTTTCTCTATTTGTGAAAACAAAAAGTGATAATATAAGAGAAATTTTGTGGTGGCTGGTAACATGCGCATTAGTTCGGCGTAAAATTAAAACGGATTGAATTGACAAATTAATTTCATTGTTAAATTATTTCAAAATGAGTTCTGACGTTTTTCATGTACAGACAGCTGTTTCGGACTGCTTTGTCCTCATCAGTGCACGTCGAAGGAATACCTGTCGCTCGTTCAGTACGCCGTATCGTAAACTCCACAAGAGGAGAATGTAACTTGATCCCCTACTTAAATATAATTGCAATGATAAATATACCAAAGCTTTCGGTTTTGCACAAAGTTACATTTCTCGTATTCTTGACACCATTCTCGTATCTAGGACACTATCCACAACCATCCTCAAAGATGTTTGCGTTTTCCCCGACAATCCTACTTCTCCGATATTGACCTTCTAACTCGTATAGAGTTTCCTGAGACATATACATTTTGAATTGAATTTATATCGATTGTAGTTACACAGTATTCACGTATCTAATTGTACTACAACTTCTCGTTAAATATATATAAAACCATAGATATGGCACAGTACCATTAAACGGCAGAAAATACCAGTGCAACTTGTTTATATTACGTAAGAACGTATTAAATTCATGTTTGTCGCTGCCTTCACCAAAACTTCACCTAGGATAAAGCTCAAACATTAAAATGAATTAAACAAGTAACTTTTCCCTTTGCAAAGCCAGTGTCAATTACTATTCGAGATACATATTTCACATTTCTTTCTCTTCCGAAAATCAATAACTTCTACGGTCTCATTCATATTAAGTCAATAATCATTTTGTAATAATAGATATTACATGGAAAATCGCGTGCTAAGCTTGCTATTAGACTGGATAGAAATATTAATAGAAAACCAACTGCCAATTTTCAATAATAAAGAATATATATTTCCAAAACCCGTATTATGGAGATATTAATGGTGATAAAGTACTGCAGTACACCGATTTTTTTTTTTTTTTGAATTGTATCCACTTACTTTTGCTCGGAGATGCGAACAACAAAACGGGTTAACACAATTGTACATGGAAATAATATTTCCATAGAGTTTATATTTTTTTTTTCTGCAATTGCCAAATTTACAAAAAGTAAACGTCATGTGACAAGTATTGCAGTGTGCTAAATATGATTTTGAATAAGTTAGTGTATAAAAGAATTAAACGATTTTTAATTCTTTGTATTAGCAAATATCGAGTTCAAATAAGAAAAATTATTCTCATTATGTCCTTGACGCCATTTACCGCAGCAATCACTGCAATGTCACCAATCGTCAGGTACTTCTTTCAGTGAAACTAATGATATGCAAAATATTAATATCCCGCACGATAAATGGACGATTCGGTATATGTGTCTTACGTATGCGTGAATGTATTAATACAGATACAAATCTTGAGCCTATTCACTAATTCATTAAAAAAAGATCAGGATGGATACCATTGTAAAGTCCTCACAAATACAGAAACTACCAAGCTGGCCGAAAACTGTAGCGTTGAAATGTAAAAACCATTCTAAAAATATTTTCTTTTTATAAATTTTCATTTTTATATTTTGCAATTAAAATTGCTATTACAGCATTTCCTAATTGGTGGTGCCTGGACCCCCGAGGGTCCATGGCAATTTTACTTGGGATCTAAAGCCCTATTTTAGAATTATGCTTTTGGTTGATCTTTTAATTAACACCACTGCCGAAAAGACAGGAAGGTGATCACTATGCACTGTTAATTCGCACTCAAGTAAAGTGGCTCTCGACGAGAAAAGCACCAACTCGAATTTGGGAGCTAGGTGATAAGTGAGGTTCTAATGGAGGAGCACCGCTCTGAAACATTCTCTCAAGATTAATATACCTGCCCAACATCTTTCTGAATGATCTGAACACTAAATTAAGAAGCTAAAATAATTTTTTTTCGATGTGAAGGACAAAATTGAAGCACCTATGTTAAAATTGGAATTGTAGAGGAAACGAGTCACAAATTAAAATATAGAATCACTGCAAAATTTGTAACTGTTTTTAGAAATGTCGCAGGAGACTCTGCCAACCAACTTGACTGACAATGTTTCATTTCATCCGTTCTTCCAAAAAAGAAAAAGAAGAAAACGCGTTATAATTAATAACTCATGGTTGTTTATACCGTCAAAAACATAAATAGAACGCAAGAAAAATTACCAAGGAAATATTTTAATTTGCGGTGCAGTGGGAAGGGAGTAGCGCAATTGTTCAGCAAGTTGATGTTGCACATAGCACCGTTCGTAGAGTTTTCAGAAAAAACAAATATCGTTCGTCTGAATTAAAAAAATCGAACAAAATATTTCCTAAAGATAAGTACGAAAGGTTTGATTTTTGTTAGGCCTTTCTACAGGGCTGCTACAAAAAGGAAAATTTCGTTGACCATATATTATTTATCGACGAATCCTCTTTTCGTCGAGTTATGAGGTGTCACTCTTTCGCAACTGACAAAACGATTTCGATTGCGATTTGACGCACTTCCGGTTTTTCGATTCTTTTCATTATATGATGAATCTCGCGCGAGGCAAGCTGATCATGTCTGTAGTTGATTGGAACATCGTGCTGCTGCTATGAGTCGAGTTATGAGGTGTCACTGTTTCGTAACTGACAAAACGATTTCGATTGCTATTTGACGCACTTGCGGTTTTTCGATTATTTTCATTATATGATGAATCTCGCGCGAGGCAAGCTGATCATGCGTGTACTTTATTGGAATAACGTGCTGCTGCTAGGAGTCGAGTTATGAGGTGTCACTGTTTCGCAACTGAGAAAACGATTTCGATTGCGATTTAACGCACTTCCGGTTTTTCGATTCAGTTCATTATATGATGAATCTCGCGCGAGGTAAACTGATCATGCGTATACTTGTTTGAAACATCGTGCTGCTGCTAGGAGTCGAGTTATGAGGTGTCACTGTTTCGCAACTGAGAAAACGATATATTCTGATGGCGAATATAACTCGAACATTACCGATTTAAACTTTCTCGGCCGTTGCGCAGATGACTCAGCTTGTGCGTCGTCACACAGAAACGTCCTAGAATACTATAAATATTATTGTTGCAATAACAGCTGTTATTTATCTCATGAAATACAATATTTTAGATATAAATCTATTGAAAAGCAATACTAACAGAATCTAAACACCTATAGTTCAAAGCATATATGATACATGTATCATCAAGGATACATATCCTACAATTCTGCACACCTACACTCTTCTGCCGCTCTAGTAATTGAATCTTTTATATACTTCCATCTCTCTTCTATGTTGTCTTCAAAAAGTTTCTCGTATTCAAAAAGGGCTTTCATTCTTTCCGCTTACTGATTTCTGATGTTTTCTTCCTTCAACTTAAGACTGATATGTTTAAATATTTTTACTTGAATATAATTACAATTGAACGTTGTCTCCCTCAAAATAACTCCCTTAGGAAGCCACACAGCGTTAGAGACGGTTCTCTCATTCCTCGTAGCAGTGCTGGAACTATGGTATTGGAATCGCCTTTAGCTGGTCGATTACAGCCGTTTGAATGTGTTCGAGTGTCCCAAAATGATGTCCCTTCAGATGAATTTTCAATCTTGGGAAGAGAAAAAAGTCACAAGGACTCAAATCAGGTGAATAAGGAGACTGAGGATCCACAGAAATATTTTTACTGGCCAAAAAACCGTTTATGGTAATTGCTGTGTGACAAGACGCATTGTCATGATGCAGGATCCAATCGTTCTTGATGTTTGGTCTCACACGCATCTCCTTTTTTCGGAGTCTTTCGAGAACCTCTCGGTAAAAATGTTGATCAACTGTCTGACCTTGACGCACAAACTCCTTGTTGATGATTTCCTGGCTATCAAAGAAACAAATCAGCATGCTCTTGATCTTTGATTTGCTCATTCTTGCTCTTTTGGGCCTTGGAGAGCCTGAAGCATGCCAATCCATGTTTTGTTTCCGAGTCATACTCGAACACCCAACTCTCATCACCAGTAATGACACGTTCCAAAAAATGTTCATTATTTCAATCGATTCCAAAAAGTCAAGGCATCTTTCTCTCCTGATCCCTGTTCCCGCGAAAGGTTTTTTGTAAAAATTTTCGAGCAGATCTTTCTCATTCCCAATTCATTAGTCAAAACTTAATGAACGGTGGTGTAAGAACAATTCAATTGTTCCCCGATCTTTCTGACCGTCAACCGACGATCCGAACGCACAAGATCGCGGATTTTGTCGACATTGCCATCGATTCTTGCAGTTGAAGGCCTTCCGCTGCGTGGCTCATCTCCCATCGACTCTCCTCCTTCTGAAAATGCCCTAAACCACCGAAAAACCTGGGCTTTCTCCGTAGGCCTGCTGAAGTTTTGTAAAAGTTTCTGCTCCACTTTGCCCAAGTCTGAAGCAAAACCTGATAGCACACCGTTGCCCGAAATTAATGTTTTCCATTTGTAGAACGCACTACGAAAATTGGGTTCACGGAAAAAAACGACAACGGACAACCAAATGACTTGATCGAGTTCAACCGTGCACTGAACGCGTATTACAATGTCCACTTGTCGCCCCTCCATGTCCCGTGCTTCCCGTGTTGCCATATCAAACGCTGCGTTGTCAGTCTCATTACTTAATTTACACACCTCGTATGCATTTGCAGAAGGTGACCAAAAATAAGTAAATGAGGCGAGTGGTAATCGTCATTTTATTTTCAAATTTTATAGTATATAACTACTAATATTATTGTTACATTAACTTTTTTTATTTGTTTGACCATTTATTACTGTTAAGATATTTTTTCTTTAGTTTTAGCATGTTTCTTTAGTTATTTTGACTGGCTGAGAGAGTTGTTGTACGGGATATTTGTTCTAACGATAATTTAGCATGTATTTATTGGCTGGTAAAACACCGTTTACTAAGAAATACTTGTTTTTGTAGATGTGTAGATCAAACGCTCTGACGCAAAGATGTTTAACAGCAGATAAACTAACCCACTCAGATGTTAATTTTTTATGAAACTTTACTGCATATGCACTATTGTTTCCTAGCTAAACCCTAGTAAAATAAATATTCATAAAGTTGTAAAAGGTATTAGTACACATATCTGGAGTGTATACTCACTTAATACGATCGTAAATGGATAAAGCTAACAAAAAACCAATGAATGTGTGCACTAACATGACGCAGTTTATGGTGATATCGACAAAGATGGGATTAAAAAGAAAACAAACGATTACTCCCCCTTTAACACAGTCATCGGGAAAATTGAAAAACGGTTCTTACACCTCGAATACGCACGCAGTTACACATTCGTTTTAATACTCGCCATAAATTTCGAAGAGCTCGAGCGTACCTTTTATACGTGATCACCCACTTTGGTGATATTCTCTTTAAAATATCATAAATTTTACAGCTCCTCTCACATCGAATTACTGTGGAAGTAAAGTAAAGCACGTGGCGTTTTTCGGGGATATTGGATACGTAAGGAAGCAACACTTTCATCTAATTCCACGATTGAAGTCAAATGACGCAATCAAGGACCAATCATTGCGATAAAATTTTATAGGGTATAACATCAAAACCTTCAAGATTTATGTAAAAATACGTACGTGTATACGATACTTGTTGTATTGTTCCGTAAAGATCACAAGGACTGTTACGCAGTATAGTGAACACAATACATCGATTCACTCCTCACTTCACAATAAAATGATGATTATATGACCGTATGACCCTTTGGTCGAATTCGGTCATACGGTTGACAATTGGAATCGACGTATTCCCGCAACCCGTGTCCAGAAGAAATCACTTCGTTGTAAGGTGAGGAGTGATTCGATATATTGTATTTACTCATTCTATCCCACAGCCCTTGTAATTAAATGATGTACATATATCTTAAAGCATGTGTCAAAGTTATGCATACACCAAGCGATTTGTAACTCAATATACAGTCGAATATATGAAAGAACCAAAAAGACTGAAGGATTTTGAAAAAAGACTTTCTTTAACTATAGATACTTCTTACAGCAATAATATGCAATTTGCATATTAATGTAGTGTATACAAGCAGTGGTAATAGGCTACATTTTTTATTTATTATTATTCGAGTATTCCTCTGTTTCTACTGAGGGTAGAAACTTAGTTGTTGAAATACATATCAAGAGTCTCTCACTCATTGAGTTAGTAAGGGTATGCCTTGTTTTAGTTCTATTAATAATTTTTGTAACATAAGGTGCGAATCTACGATGAAACTTTTTGATGAGTTTTTTGTGTCACGACACCAAAAAAACCTCAAGAATCACTGTGAAAACAGCTATTTAGCTCGTGACTTATTTTAAAACGTCATATGAAACTTCGCTCATGAAACTTTTGTTTCATACATAAATGTCACCGTGTAAACGCGATATGTGATCTAACTCAGGTGAATTGTTTTACTCACCTACAACAAGTGAGTTATTTAGTGTTTCATGAAACATTTTTTGACGTTTAAACTAAAATAGCGGGTACTCTAGTACATGTTTGCGTATTTAGTCGAGAAAAATAATACTAATTTTTTCATTATTCAAAATTGTTATCATCATTATTTTGAAAATATATCTATGTAGGTATATTTTATAGACTGATGAATTACCATTCAAATCACAGTATGAAACAAAAAATTAACACCATCTTAGCTAGAGAGGGTTGTAAAAATAAGTCATCAAAACTTCCTTCAAAAAAATCTGAAGGTATTATCAAATATGTTTGCCAATAACGGTTATCCAAGACCCGTAATTAATAAAATACTTTTTAACACAACTCCCAACAATGTCCTCAATCACAACAACATTAATCATAGTCATATCCACACAAGTGAAGATCCTATTACAAATAACATAGTCAAATACTTCCGTGTCCCCTATATACCTGAGATCTCATCACAAATAT
>JARFOC010041148.1:0-23802 GCA_031763485.1 Osmoderma eremita | reverse complement strand
TACGAAGGAAGATAATGTTAGACGTCGCACTCTGGGAGATTTGCACCACACAGAACACCACTTGAATAACACTTTATATATATCAGGTAACCAAATAAGTACGTACGGTTTTTGATGGTAAAATATAAATATTTGTTAAGAAACAATAAAACACTACATGGCAGTAGTTACCATCACACTCAACGACCTTTTGCCAACGTGACACCAACTTTTGCATGCTGGTACTGTTGAACTCTATGGATTTTGGATCAAATAATTGCTGGACTAGATTTATTACATTAACTCGAGGTTTGAACTGTCTGTGCTTCATACAGTTGTCAAGAAAGTGGTAATCATTTAGTGAAATATCAGAAGAACATGGAGGGTGTGGTAAAGTTTCCCAGCCAGGTTCAGAAATTTTTTTCCCGGATCACTCTTACGGTATGCGGCCTGGCGTTTTCCTGTAAGAATATCATTCTCTTTCGATTGATCAAAGAAGGCTATTTTTAGATTAGTGCTGCTTGTACTCGCTGAAGCTGTTCATAATACAAGTTAGCAGTGATGGTTTGACCGCTTTACAAAGATTCATAATGGACAATTCCTTTTGTTGTTCGCCGAACATACAATCTTGTTTGAGTGCAAGGAAGCTTTGGGAGTGTGTGGTACCGAATCATTAGGCGATCACCAATGACATGAACGCTTAGAATTTGAGTACAATATCCAATTTTAGTCGCAGGTTAACAGCCGATCAACAATTGGTTCATTATCGTTGCGTGAAATGTCTGACGAACAAGTGATACAACCACTTAATTTGTTATGGTTTGGCAATTCATGTGGGACCCACTTGCTTCACTTCTACCTTTTTCCTAGCTGAAGAAGGTGCAAACGAATGGTTTTATCACCCACATTCAATTTTCCTGCAAGCTGTAGGTACGCTGTACTGGAATTTTCCTCCACAACCTGTGGATCCCAGAGCGTGCTTCATCGGTCAAACTGAGATCTCTCGAAGAATTTTTTTGAACCACTTCTGTGCCGTTTAATCACTTACGGCATCATCTCCGAATGCGGTACATATTTTTCGCGCAGCCACTGCAACTCTGGTACCAAGTTTGTACTCACAGATAAACAACCTCAAATTAACAATATGTGTATGTATCCGATAAAAGAAGGATTCGTACTAAAGTAGTCAATAACTGGTAACTTAGTTATCGCATGGAGATTGCGCCATAAATCCGCAGCTGGGCGTTAGATGTCTCTGGAGATTTTTCGAAAGGAATGTGCTAACATGAAGTTGACGGCGTACTGAACGGGCGACAGGCATTCCTTCGACGTGCACTGATGATGACTCAGCAGTCCGAAACAGCTGGAACTACGCAATCAGACGTGTTGTGTGATCCCAGAATTATATTTATATATTTTAAAATATATTTATATATTTTGAACTAAAGTTGTTGACAAATAACAAACAAGTGCTATCGATCAACAGTTTAACAAATATTCATGGCACTCTATACAAAAACCGCACGAGCTGGTTACCTGATACATACAGGGCAAACAAATAGATGTAAATAATTTTCAAACATTTTTAAAAGTTTTTATCAGCCATATCCCACTAGTGTCTCCTATAAATTACAAAATATTAAAATAATTGTTGATTAGTAATGCCCGTGTTGCCGCAGCTACATCATCCGCAGCCTCATTGTTAATTTCTGGAAGTTGCCATTTGGGATTCCCGCATTATTTTTTTTCCATTTATTTCTTCTTACGAATTGATCACTTAATTATTAGTCGAAGTGTTGGTGCAACGAAATTTAAAGTTTAATTACGATGAAATTGTGGCTATATGAAACAAACGACCGAAAACAAATGCAAGAAGGTTTTGTCTAGGCCCTATGTTTTTATTCGACGGGGCACCGACCAGCCGCGTCTCGTACTTTGAATATAAAAACGTTGGACGTGTTCTTGCCACGAACAAGAATTATTTATAGGAGTTTTTATTGTTCGGGTGACAGCTGTCGGCGGTCGGACACACGCGCTCATAATTGCCGTAGCCTGAACCGGCTTTCTCATGTAGTTCGAGAGGCTAACACATGCAACCTAAAGCTTGATAATATATTATATAATCATGATAATTCTAAACAAGGGTAGATATAAAATTAGTTAACAAAAGGGTGCAAAAAAGGTTTTTTTTAATTTTTATTTATTGTAATTGCCCCACCCTACACTTCAAGTTCGCGAAGACGCCCGAACACTGTCGTACTCGTATTAGTCGTACTATAGTTTGTTTTCAAATAAAAAACCACATCTAAATTGCAAATATTACCAGATAAATCGCCAGATCATTCTAGCGGTAAATTTGAAATACTTGTAAAGCCTGTAAATGTCACAGAACGTTTTGATATCTGTGTTAGAGGCAAAGGCAAATGAAAATGATCATTAGTTCTAGTGTTCATGAACCAAATTGTTGGTTAAAAAGTTTGATTTATTTTGATAAATATACAAGCATGACTCATATGTAAATACAAACTACATTTAATAAATTTTATTCTTTCATGACAGATTCAGAAATGTAATAGCAAGTACTAAACTGTAAGATAAAGAGTTTTATTTTAGTAGCACTATATTTCACAATAGCATAACATTAATCTTTTACATAATCTTCACATAGCTACATAATACATAATAATGGCCAATATCTACTATTCCATCTAATGTGCACATTCTTGTTTCTTCCCGAATCACATGCTCGACACAAGTCTTCCAATTAACATTTTGAATATTTTGTATAGCTTGTAATAAAAGTTCTTTCACATCTCTCAGTTTGCATGTATTGTTCTTGCTACTTCATGCCCATATTCAATTCAATTGCAAGTTCATAATGATATGGTGGCAATTAGAATATACTGCTTTCCAACTACCGATAAATGTCCCAAATCTAAACGTTTGCGTTGTTTTGGAGGCGAATATGATAGTGAACGTGTCGGTTCCATATTAAGAACGGGAACGTATATGTATCAGCACGCACTTACACACTACTGACTATTTTTTTCTTAAAAGAACAGGTTTTGTTTACGTTCGACAAAGCAATAGAACAAGGAAAACAAAAAAGCAAAGACGAAAATTGTCAACCGTTTGACATCCATATGTCAAATTTATGGTAATGTTTCGCATTTCGTCTGTGTTAAGCTATCTCCTAAACAACCAATCGCAGATGCAAGTTTCAGCGCGGAGAATTTAAAACGCTCCTCCTAATTTAAAAACAGACTATAGTATTAACAGCTATGTTGCGCTGAAGTTGGCAGCGGAGAATCAGGTTGATAGTTTTTTAGTATTGAGTTGCAATTGTCCGTATTTTCCTTATATTGTCCTGTTTTAGTTCGCTTTTTATATTTTTTTAGCTTTTTTAGTATTAGTATTTTTGTTTGTTTGTTTTTACAATTAATTTTTATTTTCATAAGGTCTAAGATATAATTTCTTCTCTTATATTTTATAGCTTTTAGTTGGATATTTTTAGAATTCCTGTTGAGTTTTATTTATTGGAAAATCCAGTTTTCTACACAGGATTGAGGAATTCTTCCAAAAAGAATTCCTTGGCATTAATAAATTATTTAGCAGCATTAAGACGTCTTTTTTTAAAGTGCCCTTAAGAGCTTCTTTGTACCAAAGAAAAATTTAGGTCGCTTTCCCTGGCTTCCATCACCAGTTGTAACTAGCTCGTCGCATTTTCAACATTAAACATAACGTTTTTCGCAGTATTATTGTCAGCATTAATTCAATTACTTGAGGTTGAATTTCCCGCTTATCAACGGGGCACTCAGGCTCGAGGGGGCGCAGCTATATTCGTATATTGCTAAGGTCTCGTATAATTTGTCATAGGTATGCAACATAGATAGAATGCGTTTTCATAACAAATGACGTGAGAACCCTCTAACGTTAGGGGAAGAATTAATTTTCGTTTGCGTAGATTTTAGGGATAGCTAAGTTAAGTATTGAATTTTTTGAAAACAAAGACGTTCAACTATTGTATTTATCTGATATTTTTGCATTCTTTATATAATAACAAACTTGAGTGTGCCTCTTCATATTTTTGATTATATTGTTTGCTGCATTATATTTTTTGTTATTTTTGTTACCATTTTGTGATATTTGCGAGGATGATTTTCGGTACCTCTGTTGAATACTTATATATTTTAAGATTAAAATCTCCTATTTGT
Source organism: Osmoderma eremita (assembly GCA_031763485.1). Taxonomy (NCBI): domain Eukaryota; kingdom Metazoa; phylum Arthropoda; class Insecta; order Coleoptera; family Scarabaeidae; genus Osmoderma; species Osmoderma eremita. Next base: position 19,609 of record JARFOC010041148.1, on the reverse strand, counting down.
TTCACAATGCATATTATTTTCAACCGTTACATCTTATGGGCGCAACCTAGCAATTATATCAGACATTTTTGCGGTTTTTGGTTAGTTACTTCCATTTTCCGTTTGTAAATAGCAAGCAAAACACTTGTAACGACACGGTATAAAGTCAATTAAGATAGAAAATCTCACACGGCTTGCTAATGATTGAACTGTAACGCGTTCCAACAAACGAATCATGATTTCATACACGAACGGTTCGCGAATCACGTCTTGGAGCGAACCTCATATGTATCTCTTTTTATTGGTGTTCATTAATTGTCAGAACTTTGGTATCGCCCTTGATTCCATTTTAAAAATCGGTTAAATATTCGTCGTATAAGAGCGAGGAGTTACGTCTAATAGTTTCGTGAAGGTGTTTGCACCTATGAAGATAAATCATTATCATAAGATAGCTTAAACAAGTACCCTTAATAGTTATCTGCAAAAATCGGTGTTTAATACCATATTGGGCTAATTTTTTGACGCCGTCCAAATAAATTCTAATCTCTGAGCTACTCACCGTACCTTCGAAACAAGGGAAGAGGGTGATCTTTATCATCGTACTCGGCCGGATTGTTCACCACCAGCAGTTAGGTAACCAACGGACGCTAGCAACAGTAATTAGGGCAATGATTTGTTAACTGCCGTGCGTGATAAGTGCTTCCACCGGCCGTTTCCCATTCAAATTTATGCTAATGCTCGTTACAGGGTTCGTATGCGTAGGCGAACGGCTCTATGCGTAATCCCCGAACCGGCGAATAATTAATAGTTTGTAATTGCCTTCCTATTTTCACGTTGTCGTTAACTAGGATACTATTACGTGTAGGGTGGTAAACCAACACTTTGCTATAATATTGGACTGTAAGGTTGAAAACGTACCTATTGTTTTATATACATAGATTATAATTTATGTAATACATTGAGTTTTCGACGACTTTTCAGAATTTTTATCGGAGCTGAGAGTCTAATCTCATTGTGATCACTATGAAATAGCAATCATCGTGAGCCCCGTCACGATTTTATTTAAAGGAACTGAATTAGGTAATGACTTTCACATTTTACAAGTATCATATTTGAATTTAGCGCAATCTAATTACATATGTATCAAAATAGTCATCAACCAAAGATCAATGTTAGAAGAAAATGCGATATAAAAAGACTCAAAAAAGAAAATGGCAGCAAGGAATTTGAAGCGGAACTAGGTCGACAGGCAAAGCATAGATGGAGAATGGAAACGCATTAAAAGTATTGTCATAAGCTCGACGGAGAAAATAATAGACATAAAAAGGCACGCAAGACAAAACAATTGCTTTGATGAGGAATGTGGGAACATGGAAATGAAAAAAAGAAGTGCGACTAACATGGCTTACAACCAAAGAACAATTACAAAAAAATTAAAGAGGAAAGTGTAATATTATATAGGAAGAAAAGAATGCGGTATATCAATGCAATGATGGTAGCGATAGAAAGTAATAACAGGGACAATTCAAAACCCTTCGACAGCATAAGAAATAAAAGGAAGAAATCAGTAACCGCAAAGATAGAAAAGTATGACTGGGAAAAGCACTTCAGAGATTTATTGACAGAAAAATAACAGCATTCATTTGAAGGAAATAATGTAGAAAGGGATGCTGCCACGCCATTAGAGGAAGAACCATCACGAGAGGAATTTAATGTTGCCATCAATAATTCGAAGGACAATAAAGCGTCAGGGTTAGATCAAATCAACATTGAATTGGTAAAAATACTACCGTTACAAAACATTTATGCTAAATAAGAGGATATGCTCAAACGCGAAAATGAAGATATATAAGGCTGCAATAAGTCCGGCAGTTACGTATGCTTCTGAAGCAATGTCCCTGACAAATAGAGACGAGGAGAGTCTAAGAGTTTTTGAAAGGAAAATACCAAATGGAGATATAAGAAGATTAACCAACCAAGAAAGAACAGAAAAAATAAGAAACGAAGACATAGTTAAGGCAATGAAGGCTCGAAGGATGAGATGGTTTGACCACATCCACAGAAAAGAAAATGAAGAAATGATAAGGAGGATTACTGAATAGAACCCAACGAAAGAAAGAGCCCAAAGCAAAATGGCAATACTAGGTTATCGAGGATCTGAGAAAGATGAAAGTTACTGACTGGGGGGTGAAACTAATGGAAAGTACAACATGGCAGAAGATTGTAGAGGAGGCAAAAACACACAACAGCTTATAGAGGAGCAACATTCATAGCATAATGGATTGATCCACCATGAGAAATCGATCTTTAAACTCCCAACTGGAGGGACTTTTATTCTTTTGAGAATGTATAGTCATATTATATATTATTATACCTACATATCATCAATTACACTTTTGTTTATTTATACTTCCTGCTCTTTCAGTCATAATTAATATTTTGTTTAATTTTCCTATGTTAAATAATATTTATGTATCCTTATATTACTTCACTTCTAACCACACGTCAAGTTTAACAATTTTATTAACGCGAGTTCTGGCAAATTTCTTCTCTTGGGTAGTAGGCTCCGTTCTCGTTAAGGTAGAAAGAGATAGGCCAGAACACATGGTGAATTTGGGTCGACTTGGTGTAGAAATCCAACTTGTCCCCGACCCTTGATTGGGATATAAATTGAATTACCCACATTAAATATTTATTTACAATAATTTTTTATTCACCTCAATATGGGGGTTTAAACACAATTGATGTGATATTTTTTTTTTTTTATCATTAGAAAGATTCGATTTGTTGGAGGTAAGAATTAATCGAACAAATATTCTCCTAGACTCATCTTTAATTGTAATGGTCAGAAGTACTACTACCAGACCACTCGGTATATTATCTTTGATCCAATACTTAATGTGTATTGGATTAAAGATAACATACCGAGTGGTGGTATATGTAACATGTAATGTGTTTGGACCCAAATTCTACCTGCGTATTATAAAACAGGGACAATGAGTCACATACACAATTGGTTAACTATAAGAAATATAGTTGAATATAGAATTTAACCGAGAACAGACGTGTTTGATTTTACAACTCCAAAGTTGGATAATACTGTACAGATTCCAAGGACTGTGGAGCAGCACAATATACACAGTCGTTCGGATTACTCCTTCCGCGCAATATATATTCTTAAGTGTGTGCTGTTACTGTAATAAATCCATCAAACTAGAGTAGCCGATTGGTCCTTCGTCTCGATTAAGAAAAAATTTTTTTTTAAATAAATATTGAGACATAAGCATCTAGCTCGCGCGTCGAAGTTGCCGATTTAATTAGTTTTAAATTATCTACATTTATAGTATGTCCACTTTGTTCGATATGTTCAGCAACACTAGACATATCTACTCTACCATATCGGTAATGCGAGATATGCCATTTATACCCTCTTTGACTGTCGAATGGACATTTATGTATATTTTGCGTTATGACTTAAACCTAGTAAGGATAGGTAGAACATTTATATTCTTTCTGGTTGTCTATTTTGGTATTATACATTTATTTATATTAATATTAATTAAATTTGATGAAATTTTTTTAATTCAATATGCAATATCAACATAGAAAGAGGTATGTCTATACATATTTATGTACGCGTGTCCGTCTATCCATAATACTTTGTTTCTGTGTATGCATGTTCTTGTCTTATTTCCAGTAACAGCGATAGTACATGCATACGTAAGTGTGTACGGCCTCTCATTATACGGTGAGCCCATAAAACCTCAAAGTTTACGATCTCGCCTATTGATTTATCCTCGGCCGCAATTAGTCACAACAATAATGGCCGGGCGTTAACTCGGAAGCCTTTAAGATTCGTGGTGTACGCAATAAATTCCTTTCGTAATCTCGGGCACGCGGCAGTCAGACCATTTGTACAGTCTAATGTGGAAAAGACCAACATGACAACGCCTAACAAAAATTGTTATATTATATATATCTTTTTTCATGTATCGACAGATTTGATGTTATATCTTTATTTCCATTAAAAAATAAGACAAATAGGGGAAGAGAAAAATAAAGAGAATTATATGTTCCGATTGGGAAATAAGGTTTCTTATTATTGCAATACCTGAACATCGTAAAGAGCAACTGTCGAATACACAATAACAAGGAAAACGTGATCGAATTTTAAATGCCGTCTGCTGCAAAGCCGTAAGGTAAAGCCGTAGGGTCTATATTCTATACGAAAGAGTAGGTTATATTCTACCTGTAACCTTCCGTTTTATACCTAAAACGTTTAAGATGCCCTATTATATCACCAGTTAGTAATCACGCCCGTGTACACTTTTCTATTTCTCTGTAATAAAATACTTTAGTTTGAAAACAAACCGTAGAAATATATGGTTTCGAAAAAATTCAAATACAAGATTATCTCAAAAATATTAGGTGAATTTACTTACAATTCTACAGAAATAGCTTATAGAGTTATGACTAATACCTAATAAATACCGCTTAAATACACTACTCAAAATAGTCGAAGGAACATACATTTTTTTTGAATACTTTCCAGACAGTCTCGGCCAAATAAACTTTCAACGTATTCTGTGATTAAACTGGCCATTATAAAAATCGACTGGTCCCAGGTCAGGCTTATTTATGTTGCATTATTCACTTGTTAAATGTTGCGTAAATCTTTGCGGCAACTTGTTTTGCTTACATTTGTTTTTATTCAGTTGGTATTCACGTTTGACACATGTCACAAGTTTATTGAGTGCAATACTAACGCATTAGTTTACAAGAGTAGAATATAGAGCATCGACATTTGACTAGGAATGGAATGCTACGAGCTATTGGAATGTTATCAGGCGGTTGTACACAAAATCAAGTTGCAACTGAATTGGTCACCGGAAAGAGCGTCATTTGTGGACTATGGACACGTTACCGGGAACAGATTATGTGGCCGGAAACACACAGGTCCTACACGCATCACAACACTCGCCCAGGATCGGAACATTATTATGCAAGCTTGGCATCATACAGAAATTACTAGGTCGTTTCCCATCTCCAGAATATAGACGGAGTAACAGTTTCAGGCCAAGCTGTCAGAAACCATCTACATAAAGCAGATCTGCGTAGTCGTCATGCAACTACAATTCCTGCATCACGTAAGGGGTAATCGCGGACTTCGTTTGAGTTGGGCACCAGAACATGTACAATGGGGACAAGCAAAATGGGGTTCTGTTCACGGACGAATCTAGGTTTGGGTGTCGACCAGGTAGCAAAAGAGTAAGGGTTTGACGTGCACAGGGGAAGCAACGAGAATCAGACACTTTCAGAAAATCCATAATGTTTGAGGAGGTTCTATAGTGGTTTGGGTCGGAATATTTCTCCACCATACAACAGAGCTCGTTTGCAACCATTCGCCCATATTGCCGGGCCAGATTTACGATATATGCACGACAATGCACGTACATTATAAATGCAGGTTCGCACACGTATAATTTTGGTGATGAATCATTCTCACAAAGAAACCTTTGTTTCTAATAATGCCTTGTAATTCTAAGAAAGATAAGAATTGTTTACATTAACAATATGTCCGTTTCAATGTTGAGATAAAATAGTTTACATTATAAATGCAGGTTGCATTATAAAAATGCAGAAATGAAACTGACCTCCCTATAACTTTATGTCACAACTTGTTTAGACGCTTTAATTCCAATAACTGCGGAAATTTGTTTATATTATCGCGGCGATTGTTTATGTTAGGAATATGTCCGTTTTAATGTTGAGATAAAATTGTTTGCATTATAAATGCAGGTGGCATTATAAAAATGCAGAACTGAAATTGACCTCACTGTAATTTCATGTTACAATTTGGTCAGACACTTTAGTTCCAATAATTGGGGAAATTTGTTTATGTTGTCGCGGCGATTGTTTATGTTAGGATATAGTACGTAAACACCACGTCCTCGCGTCTCCCACATCTTTTCCCATCTCACTCCCACTCCTATTTCTCTATCTAACACGGCTCGTGAACACCCAATGAAATAAGCTGCGCGGGCTCACGACCCGCGAGAAAGTCCTACCGCGGGACCGGGGAGACGATATAACCGCGGAGTCGTCTCCAAATGAAACAAGCTGCGTGGATAGCGTCTCTATAGCTCTGCGCCCGCGAGAAAGCCCTCGCGTGGGACCTGGGGGACGAGTGTCCTTGAATGTGGTCTAGAACCGGCATAGTATACCTACTCACACACCGCCGAGAGAGGATAGCTGACTGATGAACAGATTCATCTCCTGCCATTGCCTCCTCAATCACCAGTAGAGCATGTCTGGAATATGCGCCAAAGAAGGCTAACACCGCTTATCGCGAATATTCAAACCCGTCCTGAATTTGAAAATCTATTAAGGGAAATGGAATTTGTTACCACAAGGTGTCATTGATCGATGCATTTTAAGCATGCCCAGAAGATTTCAGACTCTTATCAATTCTGGAGGTGGTAATGCAGCGTATTAAGGCAAGTATGAAATCACCCAAAATGTTTCTTAAGAGTTGGAAGAAACTTTTCTCATGAATAATATGGTTATAAAATTGCATTTTCAATAAAATTACTAAATACCTAATTGTTGTTTACATTTTTATGTATTTTTACCATTTTCTGATTGTTGATGTCAAACTTCAAGCACAATTAACAGTAGAGTAGGCCAACATTTCGCGAAAACTCGAAAATACCGTTTCTTCCTTAGACTATTTTAAGCAGTGTATATTATAAAATACCTATCCAATCCATATAATAGGGACTTTTTTGAATAGTTTTTTTGTTGGAAAAAGGTAGGAGACCAATGGATCCATAATTTCTTCTATAGCAATTGAATAACAATTTTAAGTGTAAATATGTAATGGTTTTACACTAAATTAACTTCCATCGATAGGCCTATAAGTAGATATCTAAGCAGAATATTCATAAAACGATAGATAAACCGATAAAAGAGATACGGGAGCGGCCTCGCCTAGCGTTCAGAATGGAATTAATAACATACTACGCAACGGTTCGTTAATAGCCCAGTGAAAGACAAAAAGCCGAACACAGAAAAAAAAGTAATTCAATTATTAACATTTGTCGGCGCTGCCTAGTCGCCGTCTCTTTATTTCATCCGCTCGGATCATTAACGAGGCAAGAGCGAGTTGCAGCGTGTTTTTATGGCTTTACATACTAACTTGCTTGAATGTACATATGTACAGTCAGTGGTCAGTTAATCAGAAATTGTCATCATCGTCATACATAGAAGAAAACTTAAATTGAATTCTCTGTTGTATTGTAACACAATATCTTTAGTAATCATTCCGTTATTATTTTTTCTTAAACTGCACAAAATATATACGGGAACTCTCTATAGATCATTTCTAATTCACCATTACCCCCATCAGCCACCGAACGAACACTCACTCTACAAAACACGAGCTAGCATGCGGTCGTGTTTGTTCGTTCTTCGAACCTACAATAAAGAAAAAGCGACTTTTACCGCGGCGTCATGGTACATACTCGGCGCACTCTTCTTGATAACTGTTTTTAATAAGTTTTTGAGTTAATAATTTAACGGTTACCGGGCCGCCACGGAGCGCGTGGCCTGTTTAGAAACCGTAGAAAATTCGACGTTATTTAGGCGGCGATCGTGAAACAATTTTCTGTGTTTAGTTTAGGAAATTAACTTTCCGATGTCGGTTAATTACGAAACAAGGAGCAGATTCTAATCTTGATTAATTAGATTTTGCTAACACGTGCATCTTTACTTTTAATTGTTCCTTAAAAAGGGACGTGTATACCCTGTTCTTAATTCATAAGTGCTTGGTTTTACCCAGCTTTAGCTTACATAACTCAATATACAGATATGCGAAGCCCTCATTTTGAATGCAGGTTTTAACGTACGAGATGTGTAAATTAAGTAATGAGACTGATATTTTTAAATATTTTTATTTGAATATAATTACAATTGAACGCTGTCTCCCTTGGGAAGCCACACAGCGTTGGAGACGGTTCTTCCATTCCTCACAGCAGTGCTGGAACTCGGATATTGGAATCGCCCTTAGCTGGTCGGTTACAGCTGTTTGAATGTTTTCGAGTGTCTCAAAATAATGTCCCTTCAGATGAATTTTCAATCTTGGGAAGAGGAAAAGTCACAAGGACTCAAGTCAGGTGAATAAGGAGGCTAAGGAGCCACAGAAATATTTTTACTGGTCACAAAACCATTTATGTAAATTGATGTGTGACAAGCCGCATTGTCATGATGCAGGATCCAATCGTTCTTCTACTATTTTCGCAACGTAGGAAACATATTTAAAACAAACGTAGAACTATCAAGTAGTATTTACGACAGCGTACATGTATATAGAACAGATCTCGTTGAGATTCGCAGTTATACTGAAGCTTGTATCGAATCTCCACCACTGACTGTTGGCGCTAGTGAACAACTCTAATTGCAACTCTATAACGTGGTTGCCCACAGCACTAAAGTCGCTGCTGTTTTAGGCGCGACATTCAAATCAAATATACAATACCATTAATATTACATGGTGACTTAGAATTTTTTCTTCGCTTACGAGTTATTTAAAAGAAGGTAAACAATATACCGCGTTCAATATTACTATGAGATACTTCGTGAGAACAGAGGTATGCATAATTCTCCTTTTTACTTCTGCCACCGTCTCTCTCTTTACTCTCGTTCAGTCTTGTATTTCTGTCGACAATAGTGCATCTCATACATTATTTAACGAGATCCATTGTGAAGTTGTGCTCTAAGTGCGGAAACTTGGGGTTTATTAATATTTTGAGTGTATTCATCCATTCAACTTGGTTATAGAATTATTAAGATACTACATAAGTAATCATTATACTATCTTCAAGTTTACATTAACTTGAACTGAATCAAGAAAGCTATTGAAAGATGGTCGGTTTTATTTGTTTCAACGCGTTGTTTGGAAAATTTTCTTTGTGGGGACGTTAATATATTTTATATCTTAGATGTAAGTTTTCTTTTAAACGAGATGAAAATGAAACTTTTTGTTTTTGAAGAAATGTACGTTAACATATACCTACTGGGATTTATCTGTAACAAATGCAATGGGAATCATATAAATAGCAGTACTGACAGATTTTCCAACCACTTATAAACTCTGAAAATACTTAATATACATGCCAAACCGTTAATGAAATCTTCTTAAACAGCATATGTATACATTCCATAATATTAATATCTGGATTTCATTACCCTTAACTATTAGGAAACTATAAAAATACGCCACGAACCATCTTTCAATTATGAGCAGCGGTATATATTTTAAAGAGGGAGACAAAGTCGGAGATGTCAGCTTTAAATGTGGAATATCTGAAGTTCCACCAATGTATGTGTGCCCTGCATTCAAGCAGGGATTAGGGTTGATTTATGGCCGACAGTGAGGCGAGACGCCAGGATGGAACCGCTGAAATTCTCGGAAACAAGTTTATAAGCGGAGACGGATACTAGGGTGTCATTAATGGATTGGCGAGTAGAATTAATTTGTCCCAATTCAAATTCCAAGTCAGCGATGATACGTCAACGACGCTCTGCCACAGTAAAAAATGTTTTGTCAATTTCACTACAATTTAACAAAATACTTATAGTAACTCACAGTTAATATTAACCAACAGCAATGACAAAACGTTTTTTTTTTAATTCATAAAACCTCCAAAATTATATCTTACTAATAATCCAGTTAATGAAGCAATTTCGGTTCTTGAGGTAATAAACTCAACTTTAACATAAACACAGTAGGACCCCGAATCCGCGGTTTCAGATATTCGGAACCAAAACGCCAAAAGTAGGGAACGGGCACGTAAAAGTTGGAACAAATTCTTTTAAAATTCAGGTGTTTTCTTTTTTCTTGAAATTTTTTTATTTTAAATGCCGTTTTTCTCATGATTATTTCACGTATACAGAGTGACCCAAAAACATGTTATAACAACTCACTTTTTTTTAATGGAAACATCTTTTTCTTATTTTATTTTTATATTCTACGTCAAATCCTGAACGTGTTTTATGTATCATGTCATATACCTTACTTCAACTGTTTTCTAGAAAAACACACTGCAACTGTAAACATCAACATATTATTTTCTATTTAGAACAAGTAGTATTCCTGCAGATGGAGTTAATCATATCACATTTGTATTCATACAGATGGGGTTGATCAATTGTCAAACGCGTCTACACATGGTGGAGGTAATGGCATAAACTTTTTTCTGTCATATATATATTGCTATGTTTCAAAATGCTAATAAAATAATTTTGCAATGAATTTGTTGTTCATGTCAAATTGACACGAGCCTGGCAATTATTGAATGTTAATAATTGACAATTGTTAATTAATATGTTAATGACTTAATCAAAAATTGTAATTTATCTAAATTATATCAAGAAACCTAAAGATGTGTTTGAAAATATAATTTTGAAATGTTACTTTACCAATAATACGCACATACAATTTAACGAATGAAATAATATCAAATACCTTATAAAATATAACTTGTGTATGTGTTTCACCCACTTCTCTCTTCTCTGCAATCTCGTCACCCCTTCTTCATCCTTCCAATACTTCCTTCACCTCACTTTCCTTAACACTCCTTCTTACCACTCTTTTTTTTACTATTTTCTCTTTATTTCTGCTCACGAATTATATTTTTTCTGACTTTTACAATTTTTCAATTTGTTTATTTATTTGTTCTCCCCGTTACTCTCGCGACCATCCTATATTCCTGTCATCGTCACCACGGCAATCCGTTATTATTCTGCGGTACTACGAGGTAATTGCATTGTCGAATGGTTCATTCACTATACTGTATATGGCCTTCTTGAGCGCTCTCGAGATTCTGTGGTCACTACTTGGACTTGATGAATTCCACTGGCGTGTCGTTCTTCGTCTGGTAGATTCGTGATGTGATGCGTAAAACTAGTTCAAAACCTTTCTGTTGTGTAGTGTTGTGTGGTGTATAATAGTTTGTGTAAATTTACAAGTTATAAAAGTATTTTTTGATCTAGTAACATTATTTATGCCCATTTCTTGTCGCTGACTGGACTTACTCCCTACCAAACAGAAACCGTCTTTACCGATTGAGCCACGGATATTAATTGGAATCTCTAATGTTAAATTTCAAATAGTAATCGTATTCAATTATCCCAGATGATCAACAATTCGATGGTAGCGATTGCTTCCTGGCTCACGAACCTTTGCAATAACAATGAAACGACAAGATGTAAAAACATCATTGCAATATATATATCCTAGAGGTGTATTTGTATTTTTGTAACTATTGAATGATTCATGGAATAACTAACAGGGGTCCCACACATTGACTCGCTGCAACTACCGTATAGGTATATTTAGAAGATCCTAAAGTCGATTTTCTTTCTGCCAACTTAGATTTAGTGATATAGAAATACTAGAAGAATGTACATATATTTTCTTCTAATAACAATATGTTGATCTACATACAACTTAAGCCAATTGTGCCTTTAAAAGCCCACTCGGCCGTATTGCGTTATGTCCTCGTTAATATTATTATCTTTTAAGACATGTGTCAATTAGGCATAACTAAAAATTAAGGCCAAAAGCAATTGACATCAGTTTATTTGTGTGCCGTCTTAATTTGTGTATTTAAATAGTAATAGAGAATTACGTAACTTAATACAATACAATTAGATAGATACGAAGATATTACAACGGAAATTCCAGTCCTGAATTCTAAAGCGTTCCGAAGTTACAATAGCGGTCCACTGTGCTATTACAATGCGCCTAAAATAAATTCTACTATTTCTTATCATTTTACATAAGTTTAATCTGCTATTATATTATCGGTCATCTTAGGAACCTTTCATTTTGGATCAACGATCCTGTCGATCTGCAAATGAAAATAAAAGGCATAATATTTTGATCCAGTTTTCGCATAAAAAATATACAATTTTTTGTAATCTCTTTATTATTTACGGTTATCTCCACCAATTTTATTCAATATTCTTACATATTCCAATTGGTTGATAAATTGATGTAGCACGAAGGGCGCAAGTGCATGTGCCTTTTTGTCACCCTCCCCCACCATCAAATCCATCCATCCATTAAATTGATGAAAACACATTTATTATTGAAACGTACAGTCGATGGAAATTTGTGCACATTATTCACCGTTTCGACCAATTCCATAATAGTCATCAACTCGATTCAAAAAAATTGGCCTAGAGAGCTTTAAATTCGAAGATCCTCAATGTTGCGCCGCCTTGTATTTTTTTAATAAAATAAGAACCTTGAATTAAATATATACCGTGTTTCTTTTGTAACATGATACCTAGGTAATTCCTACAAGTAACGCTAAGTGACACAGTAAGCAACCAGTTATAAGTTAACGCGTCGTCAGTGTAGATCTATGGCCAGTATTATTAATTAATTATCTTTGGTTCGCACGTTTGATAATAATACACTATAATTTACTATTTCTAACGAAAAATTTCCAGCATACCATGAACATTTTAAGCCTACTACGAAACTGTTAAAATTAATTACGGAAGTATAGTGGAATTTGGGTCGGAAATATTGTTTGTGTTAGCAAAACAGAGGTTTTGGTTATGCTTTTAACAAAGAAAGTGTAAGATTTGAACTTGGAATGAAGAAATTATTTTATTCTAACGATTAATTAAGACAAACAAAACAACATAACAAAGGTGAAGTGTAATTTTGCAGCAAGTGTCCTCCTTGTTTTTAAAGGCAAATTCTGAGTTTATTCCATCATATGCAGTACGTGTGCGGGGTTTCAGTTCAGTCCAAATTACGTATTGCATGTTATAAACTTTACTTTTCAGATAACTCCAAAGAAAGCAATCGTTTGGATACAAATCAGCTGATCTTTTGAGGGTACTCCATTCCTGTCAGAATTTGTACGGGATCAATGGATTAATGGAAAAGAGATTTAGTATTTTTCAATCAATAAATGTAGGATACAACCCGGAAGTTCTGAGTGTTGAACTCACCATTTATTATCTACTATGAAACTGTTAAAATATTAGAATATACTAGAATTTGGTTGTTTTTAATAAAGTGCAAAATTTCAACTTTGATTGAAGAAATTATTTTATTCTAATTGTTAATCAAGACAAACAAAAGAAGGTAAATGTAGCTTCGTCAGTAAAAAGTGTTTTCGTCAAAATTTCTACGCTTTCATTTAACAAATTAAACATTGTTTCGCAAGAATCTGTTCGGTTTATTTTATCTTCCTCAAAAAGCTGTTGATGACTTTTATTTTGTATGGCTTATAATTGAATTCTTTCACGGTTTCGTATGTCGAACTGTATGATACTTTTTAATGTTTGTCTACATCTAAAAGCGACCCTACTTACCGTTCCTAATTTAGGATATCAGATTGATGTGTTGTATTGTTAAAACGTGATTGGTTTTATTTATTTTTCTGTGAGAACGTAGAACGCAACCATCTTTGAATTTGTTAAAAATATTGAGCATAGTTTTCGCACGTGCCCTAGGCCTTCAGGATAATTGACTGAAAACATGTCCCTAACCCAGCTTAAATTATTATTTCTCTGGTACCACGTTACACCTCTTCAAATATTTGTTTTTCACACTGACGACGCGTTAACGTATAACTGGTTGCCCACTATCTCGCTTAACGTTACCTGTATGTAGGAAATACATTCATACCGTATTTATTATAATTGGCGCCGCTATTCCAATAACCGCCACACTCTAATAGACGCCGCAAGAAAATAATGCTGAATGAAATAAAGGCCGCATCTTTGTGCGAAGTACGCACAATCAACGGGTGCGTTCAGGGAGTTCTGCGGCGCTAGAAGTGCCTAGCGCCAGTGCTCGTTGCTAGCGCTAAAAGTGATAGAATTTCTCCGCTTTTTCTGGCGTTCTACCTTTGTTGTACCTTGGTTTAATCATTTAAAAAGCCGCGCTTGCCCTTGTTACTCTTGTAATTGTTTTTAGTTGTTTTGTGGTTTGTATTTGGTTGTGCTGTTTTTTTTTGGCTTTTCTATTTCTTTTCTATTGAAATTATAAATTCTGCGAAGGATGAGAAAGCATTAAGTTGCTTTTTTACAACATATTACTACACTATGTGCAGTTTTATAAGAGGTGCGTTCACTTTTCCTTTTTGTTTAGACAACGGGCACATTACCGACAAAGAAATTGAAAAATTGAAACTTATACTTTTTATATGTACCTACAACTTGTATAATAACAATTTCTATGACTTAAAGTAATACAAAATGAAAAAAAAGTATTACTTAGTGTTTTAACATTATTCCCATGTTTTTTTTGAATTCCTATTTGAATGGTTAGCGCCTATCCCCACTATCCGCTAAGTCACCCAACGCAATTTATTTTCGCTAGGCAAGATGGCGACCGCTAGATTCAGCGCCGGGCCAGCGCTAGATCTAGCTGTAGCGTTCAGGATCCAGCGTCGCACAGTGCCGTGACTCGCTAAACGCACCCAACATCAAGTAGGTAGGGGATCCCCGTTAACCACATTCAGAAGGAATTCCGTATATGATACCAAGACGATGTCGTTTTGCATCAAAACTAAGTTGCAATACAATTGTTTTGAGATGGATAGAAAAAGAATAAAAATGAGGATTTGGTTTGATTCGAAACGCCGCACTCTAATAAATGCCGCACCTCTTTTAAACGCCGCAAAGATAGATGCCCTAAATGATTAAACGCCGGGACGCCTATTAGAATAAATACGGTATGTGTAACGTTACAAAAAAAGCCCTGCATAAAGCAACATAAGTGTAAATCTGACTATTCGATTGTTAAAATATACTCCAATACGGTTATCGTGATTGTTTCGAATTATGTCCTCTCAAATAAGTCATTCACCATCTTCATTCGCACGACATGTCCGCCGTGTTCAACAACATCGTTATTATCTCATATCGGGCACTTTCCCATGCAACAGCTCGCGACACCGCTATGTTGGTACACGATAAGATAAATCCCGGTGCTCTAGCCTTAAAATTACAAGCCGTAAACCGTCATAACGGCCCGTTATTCGGTATGCGTTTCTCGCTTCGATAAAATCTGGGCATCGCTCGCTTTGTACGGGCACAATTTTAGGAACGGCCGGCTTTCTTCGCGCTTTAAGCGTGGCTGGTAAGTGCACATATAACGCGAACCCGTTCCAAGTAACTTCACTTATCTCGAAGTGACCTGTAACAATATAAAGAGATATTAAAAAAAAAAAACGCAATTTGCAACGACTTTCAAGAAATTACGTACTGTGTGATGTTTAATATAAAATAATAAGATACGGTGGGTTGAAATAGTAGAACTAAAGCAAAAAATACCCTACCCGCCTGAATTAGTAAAAGACTCTATACACGTGTTTATATACTAAGTTACCATTCTCAGTAGAACCTACAAAGAAAAAAATGTTAGACGTAGTACTTTGAAAGTTATTTTCTTCACCAGATCACCAGTGCAATAATACTACTCAATCTTTCCGGTTTTACTGAGTGTACTTCGTCACGCTCTGTGTATGTGAGCAATCACTTAATTTATCCTAAGAGTTCTTACACGAACTAGAATGCGGTATAAGTCCTTTGTCAACTTAGTCCTTAATCTTATAAATATAGATCCACTCATAACTATCCGATTCTCTAAGATTAAGGATTTGTTTCTCTAACCTAAAAAAATAAAAATTATAATTGCATAGTTGTGTTTGCTTATGCTTATTGTGCTCTTAATCACCTGTTGCTTGTCTTTCAATATAACAATATTTACTCATTGCAATTAATTTGGCCTGTCCTGTTATATAATGGACATATTATTATTAAATAGATTGTTGAGGTTCGGTGAGGATGACGGAATACGCTTAATGAACCGGAACGATTAAGTAGTATATACAGGGAGACGCATTAGCGTGGCAAAGCTCGATCTATCCCTTATTATATAATATATCAAAAAATAGTTATTTACGAAAATTGTAGACAGTCTTAAACTTAACATTTTAAAGTTATTTATACAGGCTGTTCCATATCACCAGGGTGAACCAAAGGTACGTTTTCTTAAATGGAACAGCATATATATTATTTCAGATTTAGATTAAGCTCATGCTTCACACCCCCAATATACAATTTCATTGCATTATACCCCGTGTTTCAGAAGTTACGGTCAATTTTATATGCAAATCACTGCGAGTTCGAGGACATGGTCTGAAATTGTTTTTTTACAAGCGTGGGCTTTTTATATTAGCCCACTTTTATAGCAAAGTGACATTTTTTGTCAAAACTGAATACAGGGCGGGTCGAAACTCAAATACATTCATTTCTCGATTATTTTCAATGTATTACCCTGTATTTTATATCATAAAAAGAAAGAATGGTTTAGTTACTTTCATTTTTATTAAGCACTCTCTATATGTAAAATCATTAACTTCTAAGATATTTTAAAGTCTTTTTAAAAAGTGGGATTTTTTGAAATTATTTTAATATAACAAGTTAGTCACGGAAAAATTACAGTTAATGTTTAATACAACTACAAAATACAAACATTTATAACTTACACTAATGATTAACATTTAATTAATTAACCCAACAGTTTGCAATGTAGTTTTATAATGAATGTTCAAAATACCCACCAATTCTTCAAGCGATTGTCTTACATTTCTTAACACTTAGATTTCTTAACACTTCTTAATTAATACTCAAGAATGCTTCTCTTATTCTGTTTTTCATATCACGTCGTGTACTTGGCTATGTTTGCTATACAAAGTTTTTTCTTACATATGACATGAAGAAGTAAATTTTAGAGAAATCCTCTGATCGAAATAGTCACTCAATTGGTTCCCCTCTCCTTGTCCATCTTTCAAGGAAATGGTCGTATATTAACCTAGTTTGAAGTAACGAAGCTCCATCGTGCAGATACCACATCCTTTGGCGAACGTTTAGGCAAACATTTTCCAATAACAACGGTAAATGATTTTCTAAAAAGTCTAAATAAACTTTACCTTTCGCTCGTCCTTCCAAAAAATATGGTCCAATTACATAATCTCCTAGCTAGTAATGACGACTTAAGACTGTCTTACTGTCATTTTTCCACGATTAACGGGTTGCATTAAAATAATTTCTACAAATCTCACTTTTATAAAAAGACTTTAAAATATCTTAGAAATTAATGACATTAGATATATAGATGCTTAATAAAAATGAAAGTAACTAAACTATTTTTCTTTTTTTGATATCAAATACAAGCTGATCTATTTAAAATAATTGAGGAATGAATGTATTTGGGTTTTGACTCGCCCTGTATTCAGCTTTGACAATTTTGAAAAAATGTCACTTTGCCATAAGGGTGGACCAATATCAAGAATCCATGTTTGTAAAAGAAAAATTTCAGACTGTGTTGTTTGCAGTAACAAGACCTTGAACCTACAGTGATTTGCATATAAAATTGACCATAACTTCTGAAACACGCTGTATAATTCAATGAAATTGTGTATGGGGAATGTGAGACATGAGCTTAACCTAAATCCGAAATAATATAATAATAATGTACAGGCTGTTCCCTTTAAGAAAACGTATGTTTGATTCACCCTGGTGATATGAAACGACCTGTATATATGAAAATAATTTAAAAATGTTAAGTTTAAGACTGTCTACAATTTTCGTAAATAACTTTGTTTTGATATATTGATATATTATAAATAAGAGATATATCGAGCCTTGCCATACTAATGCGTAAACCTGTATAAACATAGATTATAAGTGGGAAGTTAGTGTCATTCAAGTGGTGTTCTGTGTGGTGCATATCTTTCAAAGTGCTACGTCTAACATTATTCTCCTTCGCAGATTCTGCTGAGGATGGCAACATAGTTGCCGAATACATATCTGGAGTTCTTCACTCATCAAGATGGTAAGGATGAAAACGTTATGGAACAAACATTATTTATTAAAAGTATTGAGCACTTCCAATTGCTCAATGTTGTCAAAACACTGAAGTTCACCCGGTATTATAGCAAAGGCAACAAGCAATAGCACTAACGGTAAAGTCGTTTGTGGCGAGGTAAATAATATTCTATTTCCAGAAAAATCTCATTTGCATCCGAACAAATTTAATCCGTCTCCCCTAGTTATTGTTCGCCTCGGCGAAGTAGGCGAGGGATACTGTTATTGCTCGTTGCATAGGCGCCCCTTTCGAAAATATATCGCCACTGTACGCAGGCGAGAATCCCGTGGGACCAATGGCTGTCGACGGTCACAGGTTTAGCTAGTCACTTCGAAGAAGGAAGCCGTAAACTCTTCGCATTGAGTGATTGAATAAATCAGTTGGAGAGAATCGAACAGGTCACAGTTTTATTTGGCTTGTCGTAAATCTTTGACGTGAAATTTGTTATACAAAAAGAGATTTGGGTTTTGCTTGTACTGAAACAAACGATACTGCAACAAAGAAATTAATCTTCTCCTTCATAAATTGATTTGGTAGAGGTAGACAATCGTAAGTCTAGTGTGTCAGTATTTGAGGAAAGAACATCAACAGAGGCAATTTTTATAATTTAAATGTTAACATAAAGCAACCTACTATAGATAAATTATTGATAACTTATTACAAATGCAATAATTGTTTCGTTTTCTAAGATTGGTAGTGAAATGACGCAGTTACAAGATGAAACTTAAAATTCTCACATTTGGCGTCTGTCACGTCAAACCCTGTCAAGTTCTGTCAAAATTGACGTTTACGCCATTGACACCAGTACAAAAACTAATATTAAACTTCGTCGTTTCTATTTTGTAATGTTACGATATATACCGCATTTTAGCTCTTCTCTGCAATACACATATCGGCGCGGACCCTCAGAATCCACAGTATCCCCGGCAATACCGTTAACCTTTTTTCATTCCAACCCGAAACCTGACACGCAGCGCAAATAATTTCGTAATGTTATTGGCGGTAGAGGAAAGAAAGAATACTTTTGCCGACGGCACGGGATGAGTCCGGATCTTTTTACGGTGCCGTCATATGAGATAAAGCGAACCTCTAGAGTCCTCTCATCCTCGGAAAGGTCCTGTCACGGGGTTTTGTCACGTGCTGTTTGACCGGACGGTATTAGCAGGCCCCGAGTCTATTGGTTTCGCATTGTGCGTAGTCACGAAGTGTATATAAAGTATGGATGTAAATGGTTTGGATACTGGGGAGGATGACAGGTACACATACATAAATATAACCGTGTATAATATTAGAGTGACGTTTAACACAGACATTTAACATAGATAAAAATTATAGTGGACGAGTAATCGAATGTGTTTAACGAATAAACTACACTTTTAATTGTAGGCGAATGTACAATATTACCCATATACTTTATTATTTAATGAGTAAATATTTATGGAGATAATCGAGTATAGGATTAATTAAACTTACATTCATAATAAGATGTATAAAAAAAACTATGCACATTACGTCGAATAGATGCTTGTGTGTTCTCATCATA
This sequence comes from Osmoderma eremita, assembly GCA_031763485.1. Classification (NCBI taxonomy): domain Eukaryota; kingdom Metazoa; phylum Arthropoda; class Insecta; order Coleoptera; family Scarabaeidae; genus Osmoderma; species Osmoderma eremita. Next base: position 122 of record JARFOC010041148.1, on the reverse strand, counting down.
TGTTTGTAATCGGTCATTTAGTTGTATGCGTTTCCTTTTTTTGGGGTTTTTTGGACTTGATAATGAACCAGTTTGTTGCTCCTGTTTTATGTTATATATTGTACGCTCTGAGCAACCCAAAG
>JARFOC010041126.1:0-23809 GCA_031763485.1 Osmoderma eremita | reverse complement strand
TAATTGACAATTGTTAGATTAATATTTTAATGACTTATTCAAAAATTGTAATTCATCTAAAAATTATATCAAGAAACCTAAATATGTGTTTGAAAATATAATTATGAAAACGTTACTTTACCATTAATAGGCACATATAATTTAACGAATGAAATAATATCAAATACCTTATAAATCCATTATTACTGTACTGTATTGCAATTGCATTGTCGAATGGTACATTCACCATACGGTGCATGGCCCTCTTGAGCGCCCTCCCGATTCTATGGTCCCAACTTGGAGTCGACGATTTCCACTGGCGTGTCGTTCTTCGTATGGTAGATTCGTGATGTGATACGTACAACTTGTTCGAAAACCCTTCTGTTGTGTTGTGTAGTGTGATGTATAATAGTTTGTGTTAATTTACAAGTTATAAAAATAATAAAGTATTTTTTGATTCAGTAACATTTTTTATGCCAATTTCTTGTCGCTGGCTTCCTCCCCTACCAAACAGATACCGTCTTTACCGGTTGAGCCACGGAGGATATTAAAGGAATCTTCAATGTTAACCTTCAAATGCCAATCGTATAGGTGGCGGTCTTTCAGCGAATAAGCTACTCAATTAACCCAGATGATCGGCAAATCGATGATAGTGAACGCTTCCTGGCATACAAACTTTTACAATCAATGGAACGACACGATGTAAAAACATCATTGCAATATATGCCAATAAATTGCTTGAGTTCTTTGATAGTGGTTGGTTTCCATCTGGCGATTAATTTTTGTATAGCATACAGATTCGTCAAATCTGCCATTTCTTGGAACAGTTCGTCTGTGATGTAGGTATTAAAAGAATTTATAGGCGACTGCAGATCAGTATTGTATGGCTCTGGTGTGTACCAGTTTACTTCGCGAGTTTGATATTCTGAAATTTTTATCCACTTTATTTCCATTTATTCGATTAGATTATATTTTTTTACAAAAATATTTTTTTCGGTTTCTTCATTATCCTTTAAGATTGGACTTTCAACTTGTGTTTCGTCAACGTTCTTTTTGTATCATCGTTATCTTGTTCGTCGTCTTCATAGGAATCGTCCACTTCATTCTCAACTCTATCACCTTCAGCATCTTCGTCATCCGATAACATTTCCAAATCGGATAAATCATCCCTCCCTAGAAGATTCAACAATTCGTCGTTCGTCAAATAGTTCTTCCCCTTTGCTGCTGCAAAAAATGATCGATTATTTATTAAAAAAGAAACAATAATAATTAAAGATTAAATAACAAAGAAAATACAAACTACAAAATTTATCGACATTTGATCAATTTATGTAATATCAAATATAAACACGGGACATAACAATGTAGGTACCGGCCCAGGGACATAAAAATTTGATCTAATTTTGGTAGAAGTGCGTAAATATGGCACACAGTTTTACTTATCTTTTGCCGAAATGCAAATAATTTTAAAACTTTAATAATACAGAAACAAGTACTTCGGTACAACATGGAACCAACGAACCATTACAGTGACCTATACATAAATTCACTACACCCTACCAACAGCAGCAATAGATGTCACTTTTGCACATAGTAACCGAGTAGGTGTCCCGCATGCGGTATAAATGAATTTTAAGCTACAAATTAGGAATGTAGGTAAAATTTCAGTCAATATAAGTTTATGTACTTTGGGAGGGACGTTGTAATTGAAGGGGTTAAGCCAAATATTAGTCATAGGATGCGCTTTTGAGATTTTACGGTAATCTTTATGCATTATTACTTCCTACATAAACTTGCATATTTATAATTTTTACGAAATCATATTATTATAGTTATCAAAGGGCCTTTCTCCTACTCTGGATAACATACAAAACTGATAAACAAAAAATCAAATATCACTTCAGGGCAAGCTTTTTTTGTGATAACTGTATTACAAGTGCGCCTCGAAATAGTTCAATTAATAATTTTAATGTTCGATGTTACTAAATTTTATTCAGATGTCATAATGTTATACCCCCTACAGTAAAATTAACCTTCCACTTCGAGTTAAAATTCCATGGAACTTAGGCATTTATAGGTGCACACACGTACAACACGCATACGGGCCACTTCTTCATTCTCAAAGATAAAGATTTTTTATGAATGTTTCCGACCGCTCACTAATTAAAATCGTGGCCCTCGCGTTTTGAAACTGAAACGAGTAGGAAATTCACCTGACGATTAATTAGGACGCAAGTAGAGAATGTTAAACAAATCATGTAAATTCCTCAATTTTATTACTTTCTTCATATATCGTAAACTCGTGATATTTCTGACAATTTTTTTATCATGGACGGTAGCACTAATGAGACCACTACTGCGTTTACGAGGTCGATGTAATAGAAATCCGTTAGGGGTCAACTAATTTAACAACGACCGCGATTTTCTTAGTGCCCCGATGGTTTGACTGGTCATTACGAGAGACGATGAAGAAATCGCAGATGGGTAACAGGTGTTGCCGATGGTGTGAAATTTGTATGGTAATTTCGATTGAAATGGTGCAATTTCTGTATAAGATATCTAATGTATGTCGTTATTTGACATTTGATCAAATCTTCAACGAAAATTACTCTGAGAAAAAAGGTATTTAATATCGGAATAAGTAACAACAGAAAGCTGTGTATATGGTAATTTTATTATGTTAGGAATCCCATAAACCCTATCCTGAAAATATTTAGAGATAATGAATTTTCTGGGAAGCTGGTATTACACCAGGATTTAATATTAAAGGCGTAATCAATTTTAAATTGCTTTAAGAACTGTGCCGTAAACTGCAACAGGCTTTTATTTTCGAAACTAGTATTGTAACGCTAATAATTCCACTGTGTTTCAAGGATTTAGCAAAGCTTAGAAAAAGCTGACATTTATTAGCCAAATATTTTCAACACTGATCGTGTCTTCATCAGGGCTTGACTAAAATAGAAGAACAATACATAGCAATCGATCATACATAATTCAGCTCGTGAGTTCACAGAGGAATAATGTAAAATTGTTTTAAATACATGTCAAAAAAATTTTTTTTTTAAGATAAGAGATCGTACAATATTAAAATACCCACGGAGAAATACATTAAGGGAAACAGATATGTAAATATTCAAAACACCTATACATTGTCATTCAAAAGTGAAACGGAACAGTAAACAAGATAAATTAAAAATTAATTACCAAATAAATCTGAATAAATGTCACTTAATCCCGCCGTATCTCTTTTGAAATTAGTAGAATTCGGATTACTATTAATGAACCACATCTCCATGAATAGACGCTTATAAAGATTAGGTTCGACTTCCAAAACCTTTGTGTCATCGAAATAAATCACATGTTTGAAATCCAGACAATGACTGCTTAAGGCAGTAGCAGTGGATTTATTTACATATATTTATTTATATCGGACAATTTTCATCTAATACATGACCAATGTACCATTCCCAAACCACTTTTCTTAGAGATTATTACCTTTTTATTCGACTCTACTTACTTCTCCATTGATGGTACGTTCCATTGCCAAATAATGGGATGTCCTGTGGCTGGTGCCGTGAGTCCTAGTTTGGCGGAAATTGTTATGAGTACTTTACTCTACCATGTTAAGAGATCAGTGAATTTTGAATTTGCATTCATTCACCAGTATGTAGTCGACATAATTGTAGGTCCACCTTCAGATAGGATTAACCACACACTCCAAATCTTTAATAGTTTTGACGAACATTTGCAATTCACAGTCCTTCCTAGGCACTTTAGTAGTTAGATGTACTGATAACAAAATCGCGCTAGATTGGTAGAGAAAGTCAGCCAGTTCTGGGCGTTACCTTAATTTTAAATCGTTTCAAAAATCAACTTGGTGTTGGCTCTCAAATATAGAATCGCTAATATATGTCACCCGATGTTTTATAAGAAGAACTTAGATATATTAAAGAGGATATTAAGAACTAATAACTACCCATCCTCAGTCATTAGTATCAAAACTCACTGCCTCGTCAACTAAATGATAGCACCTCCTCTTTGCCTGCTTTGCTATGTATTGTTCTTTTATTTTAGTCAAGCCTTGATGAAGGCACGATCAGTGTTTGCATATTTGGTTAATAAAGAGATAAATTAATTCAATGTCAGCTTTTTCTAACCTTTGCTGAATCCTTGAAACACAATGGAGTTATTAGCGTAACAATACTAGTTTCTAAATTACAAGCACTGCGTTACTTTTTTTCCAATTAAGCTTTTATTTTCAATGTTTGTTCTCTAAAATTAATACCTATAATCAAACAATATTGGAAATATCCATCTTATATTAATCAAACTTGCTTGCATACCCATTATATTTTTGCATTTTAACCCAATCAAACATTGTAAACCTGCATTACAGACCTGACAGAAACGTGCTACACCCACGAATGTTTTGATGATTTACGTACACATACGAACCTGTATGGCAGGCGTGTATGCGTGCAGACTGTGAAATATTATTTCATATATACGGGTTAGAACACGAATTCATAAATACAGTTTCTATTTCCGTATTTTCATAGCTTCTTTCTATATATTTCAGCATATTACATATGCATAAGCGGCTATCCAGTCAGATATAATAAACAGCGAATATGAATATATTGCTTTGCAGATTCTATTTATGGATGACGCATTAGCTGTGCCCTCCTAGGGATTTTTCCGGTAAAACTGAACGGTGCGCCACTATGCGATTCTAATAATTCAAACTGAAATAATGATCGATTTCCCTATAATTTAATCTTGTATCATATGTCCTTTATATAAATGATTTATTGATTTTAATGATACGTTCCTCCAGTGAAGCGAGCAATAATTAGTTCAATAGTACTGTAACAGATAAAGTGAGACCTAATATACTGGTAGTTTCAAAGGTCCCTTGAGATCTTCAAAAGCATTAACCACAAAATTTCTATTTTCCTAATTTGTAATATATAACTTAAGATTTAAGCTTCCAATTTCCTTTACTAATTAAACATTTTGTTCGATATTTATGAATAATCATGATTTAAAATCTAATATCTTCTATTTCTATTAAATGAAAACTATGTAAATATCCTATGCTGGTTCTTGTATCTAGGAAAGTTTCCAATGTTTGTACTCTAAAATAAAGTCTATATAATAAAGTGTGAATTTATTATTTAATACCCTAAGGGGGCTCATGCAGATATAGAATGCTCGTTTTCTATCTTCGTATATGGGTAACTTTCTTGATATTAAAGATAAAAATCGGTTAAATCGACAATGTTGTTCAGGAAATAGAGTTATAGTTGATGCTAGGTAACATTTGTTATCTAGAGCAAGGATTGTGAAATATTCAAGAAAAATTTAAAACTTCCAAAAACTTCAACGTCAAATATGTTCACAACCCCTTAAGATAAAATGAAGATGAACACTGTTTCTAGTACAGTTTTTTTTATGTAGAATCTAATAATGTCATTTAACTTGCATTTTCATAGTCATAGTTGGCCATGGTATCATTAAAACGCTCATTTTTTTTCTAATTTCATTTATATAACATTTGGTATAGCTATCTCTTTTAGATTTCGATTTGTACTAATAATTAGGGAAATAATCAACTAGGCATTGAAAATATTTTATTATGGAAAAATAATACAAGATTAAAGAAGAAATATAGAAAAAAAATCAAAATGAAACTCAGCAAAAACATGAAGGAATAAACAAAGGCAAACAACTTCAATGTAACTTAATTAAGTAAGTGTTCAAAATGTCCTCTATTAGTACGTATACACATTTCGCACCTACTCACAATTTCAGTTTGAACCCTATGAGGGCCCTGTGAGGTCTAGTACTTCTTATTGCCGCCATAACTAATACTAATCTTTAAATACTCGACGTTGTTAGGTTTAATCATGTATACTTTATTTTTTACGACAGCCCATAAGAAAAAGTCTAGAGGTGTAATGTCTGGAGGTCTTGCTGGCCAGAGAATTGTACCTGCATTGCCAATACTTAGGAAAATGCTCCCAAAATAATTACACACAGATTGATAATTATGAGCAGGTTCACCATCGTGCTGGAAGTATTTTAAATTTTGCATCAAATTTAGTGGTATTTCATTTAACATGTCTCCCAACGCATTACGTAAAAAGTGTAAATATCGTTCACCGTTTAAGTTATTTTCATAAAAATATGACCCTAACATTTTTATGTCAAAAATGTCGCAACACACCGTAAATGTTGATCTCTCCTTTCGATAGTAAGGAGATGATTATTTTGACACAAATAAACATTGTTGTTTTGATTAAATGTGCCATTATTTGTAAAATTCGTTTCATCCGTAAATAAAATTGTACTAGAAAACTGCGGATTATTATGTGTTTCTCTCAAGAACCATCTGGCAAATAATCTACTTTCATGGTATTGAGCATACAACGTCTGAGTAATGCTGCATTAAAAGGCTTGTATTTATTTTGTTTAAGAATTAGGCGACCTCTTTCTGTGGAAACTGCGCATTCGTTTGAAATTTCGCCTGTGGATGTTTTTGGTTTGAAATCTACATACACTAAAACACTTTCCTCGTCTCCCGATTTGAATTTCTTTTCTGCAATACACGGTTTACTAAAGGCTCCGTATTTAATAAAATTACTTTGCAATTTAGAAAATAACCTCTTATCAGGCTGCCTTCTTTCCATGTAGCCTTGGTGATATATTTCACTAACTTCAATGATATTTCGATTGCGACCATAATAATCAAAAAGGATATCATTATCTTCTTGGTAGCTCTACATTTTCTGAATTTGTTAAATAAAACTACCAGAAGGACTTATTTGATAGTCATCTGATTTACTTCTGTAATCTTTGACAACTACATGTGTTTGTTTGCCGTGTTTGTTACTCACAACCTACTTATGAATCAATAGAAATAACAATTGATTATTTCTCCACAAATCAAAATCTAAGAGAGATGCCTATAACAAATGTTATTCCAATGAAATCAGAAAAAAATAAGCACCACGGCCACCTATGACTAGAGTCTACATAAAAAACTGTACTAAAAGCAGTTTCCACCTTTATTTTATCTTAAGGGTTGTGAACACATTTGGCGTTAAAGTTTTTGCAAATTTTCTTGAATATCTTACAAACCTTGCACTGGATAACAAATGTGACACTAGCATCAACTATTACTCTATTTTCTGTGGAAAATGGACAGTCTCTATACCGTCATTACTGAATATAAATTTCCCCAGCGCAATTATAGCCTCAAAAAAGAACATATCTAAAAATTAATACTAGTTTTTACTAATATAAGTACAAAGGATCTAGTTTTGTAAACAAAACCATATAAATTATTTATAAATAATGGCGATGCCGAGTTCGATATCTGCATGTAACTGTATCGTGAAATCCGGATGGTTACTTAACTTTGTAATTACCAAATCATTGATTACAGTGACCAATAAATAGCTAGCCGTGTGCCCTATATACTCAAAATGAAATAGTTTTAACTAATAACTTTAGCAATTGGTTGGATGGGGTTGGATTATTTTCAGTATTTTGTTGGAAGATGGTCGACTAAGATCTAAATTAAAGCTTTTTCTCATCGAATATTATTTAGTTTTACCCACTGTATGATTTATAGAACATCATTCTGGAATTTCTACATCCACGGTAGATTAGGGGTTCGTGGGGTCCAATTCTATAAATTATTTTTATCTGCGACTTGACGTTTTTATGGTTCATACGTGTGTGTTCTACCATCATATTAGTTTTCAATATTCCGAAAAAATATCGACGAAAAAAACGAGTACTCCATTAGTGAGACACAAGAAAAACATTGGGCACAAAAACGACTGCACACTAGGCAGCGAACACGGCCGAGCTCAGTAGATGATTTATGTGTCCATGTGTCTGGCTTTTTAGAACGCGCTACTTATCTAGTACACGGAACATACGGATATTAATAATGTTACCAGTCCACGATATATGTTTCTGTACGGAAAATATGTCTGAGCGAGGCTGTAACTTCTACCTTCTACGTTAATAGATACCGCTAAAGAAGCTTATGGAGCGTTTGTAAACGAAGAAACTTTCTATTTCATGATGACAACTATATGGAATTACCGACCAGAACACAAACATATAGTTTTACTTAAAAGCACGAATATTTTGTAGAAAGCACGTATATGTATATACAGGCTGGCAAGGCTCGATATATCCGTTATCATATAAGATATCAAAAAAGGGTATTGACGAATATTATAGAGAGTCTTAAACTTAACATTTTAATATTATTTTCATATATACAAGATATTTTTACAAACGATTTTTCAAAATCGTCAAAACTGAATACAGGACGAGTCAGAACTCAAATACATTAATTTTTCGATTATTTTAAATAGATCAACCTGTATTTTATATCATAAACAGAAATGATACTCCTAAATATTAAAAATTTCCAGCTTCCTCAAAAACATAACACCTGATCAAGGAAAGGGATCAGGTGTTATTTTCATATACTGATCATCTCTAAATTCCTTAGTATCCTAATTCATACATCTCATTATGTCTTGGTTTACTTCAAGGTACGTACATTCTTTGGGCAAAACCAGTACCTCAGTTAATTCACCTTTACATTTTGCTACTATTACTATGTACATCAGCATATGCAAAGTATTTTTTTATGGTAAAGCAGTTACATTCTGTTCACATTCACGTGCTCCTCCATTTTATGTGTTACTCTACTTTCTGTATATAGTGTCACCTTTTACGACTATTTTTCGACACCTAGTTCTAATAATGCCTATAGTCTAGTATAAGATCAGACCAACATTTCTCAACAATACCTTTGAAAAAGTGGACATCATTTCTTACTATTTATTTACTTCTTTGCTGCTATCCGTTCCTGCAACAAAAAAGAAGCATTACAATTTGGTGTTTCACTGCACTTCCATTTATTATTAATTTGTAGGTAAATATGTTCGTATGATGCATTCCTATTAAGAAACGTGTCACATGATTTATGGAAGACCCATCAAAATATGTTAAATTATCCTATTTGTGTCTACCAGACACACTTCTAAAGTAAGGCTAAGATGCTTCTTCTACGACCTTTTTTTTATCGAAAAACTACTGACCCATGCCGAGAGCATACATCTTTTAAAGAACCCGTGTGCAGTCAGTTAATGTTTAAACACTGTCGTTCATATCTGCCGTTCCTTAATAAGGGTTGTATCCGTCAGCGGCAACTATTCCGAGTAGTAGGAATTAACGGGGGCTACTTGGTGAATGTGTTTCAGTTGCAAGGGTAGTTCCGTCCATCTTACGCCTTCTCTTTTATGTCACAGTCAATGTGATTTAAGGAATGCATCTGTTACCGTGTTTGACACGCTCGCTTTACTTTTAAGCGCTCTCACAACGTTAATTTTAGCCGGATGAGTGTAAAAATAACGTTTAAGTGTTTGATTTTAATACAGTAACCAAATAGATAGGGAACTGAAACTGTTGCGAGGAAACGTGTACTTCTTCCGCCTTTGTGTTGCGCAAGTTATATGAAACTAACTTCATTAAAGGCGGTGCATACAACCCAATTCCGACGTAGTGGTTGTTTATCTTGTCCAGTTTCAAGAAACTCCGAGAACATGAGCACAACAATGTCAACAACTAGACTCCAGTTCTGTGATTACTGTATGGATGTGGTCAACCGCAAAATTACATAAATAAACCGGCATCAAGAGGGAGTTGGGACGAGCAGCGCGGAAGATCAGGCTTCGATCAGGTACTAGGTTTTACTAACAAAGGGTAGCGGTCGTGGTCGAGATAATAACCCGTTCGTAGGATGGAGTGGCGGAAATAATACCTGGGGAAAAGCTGGTGGTAATGAGCATAATTGCGTTTTGAGCGAGCCAACTTGTGAAACGACTTCCAGATAAAAAATGCTATTACTACGTGGATTAAGACGGAAGATATTAGCATCGAATATATGAGAAATTATTTATGTTTGTAAATTATCTATGTTATATGCTGTAAAGATTTATTAGAAATTGATGAGAAGTAAGCGCTTCGGTAACATTAGGAAACAAAGGAAGAAAATACAATGTAAGCAACTGTCTTTTACTGTAACCGCAAAGAATACATACAAGGTAGCAACTATACATTATATTTATACACAATATAAATATGTAAAAGTTTAGTATTCAAAAAGAAAAGAAAACTCAAAGAGAGAAGTCGGTGCCTTTAATTAAATGGTACCTATTAACTTAATCACGAATGTGAGGATGAAAATGAATACACATACTCATCATAGATTGATGAAGGGAGCACCTCTTGCATGAACCGTATACCTTATTTCTTCCTAAAACTCACAACACGTTACGCCATTAAGTTCTGCACAAGAAAAGGAACAATTAATGAGACGGAAATTTCACATTGGTGGTAAAATCTTCCCATTATTCTAGCATTGACGTTCTATCGGTCATAAGTTTTCCTATGTTTTTACTTTTAGCAAATTTAAAGAAAGAAATGGGAATAGTGTAAACGAGTCGGTCACGGCTGTGCTTCTCCTCGCTGTAACCAATGGAAAGGAAAATTTTGCCCGAGAATTGACGACCTAAAATGCTAAAATGCGCTGGGGCTCCGTCATGTATGAACCAGATTTTTTTTGTCGTGTTGTCGGATTATCGGAATAGAGTCACCTTTATAGGTTCATAGAATCATCTTAACATTGCTTCTGTGTTCTCTCTATAGTCTATTGTGTGCTCTAGCTTAGTCCACTGTAAGTCTCCATTTTCGTCTTTTCTGTATTTTTGTTCTCCAGCGTGATACCTCTAGTCGGCATATGTCATCTTTAACTTGATCTCATTCGTGGTTTACCTCTGGTTCTGTGTCAAATTGGTTTCCATTTAGTGATGATCTGAATGGTTGTTTCTTGTCTTCTCTTTTAACATGCTCGTGCCTTTCAAATATTCTTAATTTTCCCTCATCTCTGTTGGTACCTGTCACCGTTTCGGTTGAGTAGGTTACTATTGGCCTTATGACCGCTTTATAAGTTTATATGTACGTTTTGTAGCTAATATTCCTGTGTTTCAATAATTTTCTGTACCTGAGGTAGGATCTGTTCTTCGCTTGTATTCTGTTTGTTACTTCTGCGCTCCTGTCAGTGTTTCTAGTTAACTTGAATTTGTTTATTAATTTAGATCCATTTCTGTTGTGTGTAGTTCTCCTGCATGCCATATATTTTTTCTTCTCCTCGTTGATGTGTGATTCTTTGGTTATCTTTGCGACATCCTTTCTAGGCTATATTTATACCTGCTATATCGTCCGTCTAAGCTATTAACTGGAGCGTTTTATTTCTGATGGTCCCCTTTATATCTACTATTCTCATTATTCCCTACAGAGCTATACTCTTTCGTATTATTTCTGTATTATATTAGTCATTTTCGCATTCGCTTATCTACTCATAACACCGAAAATGTTTTAAGAAGAGTAATAATTATAATACGAAGGATGCCCTTTATATTTCGGGAATAGAGAACAGAAACTAAAATTAATCATAGTACATGGCTTTATTGTTTTTAAAAATATTCTCCATGAAGATCAATACACCTTTGCATGCGCTTGAACCAGTTTTCTAAGCACTTTTTCCACTCCGATTGAGGTACCTCCAAAATATGCATTTTCAAAGCACCAACTACTTCTTCAGCCGTCGAAAAACGTTAACCACGTAATTTTTGTTTGATGTGCGGAAACAAAAAGAAGTCATTGGGTGCCAAATCAGGGCAGTACGGCGAATGACCCATCAATTCAACTTTTTCAGTTGCCAAAAACTCTCTTGATTGCGCTGATACGTGAGAGCTCGCGTTGTCCTGGTGGAGAATGATTCGGCTTCGGTGGTTGACTTCTCTTATTTTTCCGAATACTTCTGGCAAACAAATTGCTGTGTACCATTCAGAATTAACCATCCGACGTTGCACCAATGGTACAGTTGCCACATGCCCAGTTTTTCCGAAGAAACAGGGAACCATTTGCTTCCAAGTGCCGTGCGCGAACAACTTTTGTTGGATTTGGTTCATCTTGATAAACCAATACAGTCGACTGCTGTTTACTTTTGGGATCCATGATTCGACACCTGTTACGATGTCACAAACATGTTTTGAAGTACCGTGGTCGCATTTTTGGAGCATTTGTTCAACCAATCCACACGAGCCTTTTTTTAACCGATTGTCAAATTATGTGGAATCCAATGCGAATATTTTTTTTGACAGCCAAATGATGATGCAATATTGAATGCATGCTCGTCCCACCCAAGGATACCTCAATCTCACGGTACGTCACATGCCCATCATGCAATATCAGTTCACAGCATCAATGTTTTTCTCAACAACAACTGATTTTGGACGGCCTTCACGAAATTCGTCAGTGAGAGAAGCACGGCCACGATTGAATTCGGCGTACCACCGGTATACACAAGTCTTTCATGGTCCTTAATTGCCAAATGCCGCATTAGGTTTCATCCTTAATCCACGTCGAAAATTGTAAAAAATGGTGATATGAAAATGTTCACGAGTTAATTCCAGTTTTTGGCCAAGATGATTTTCTTAAGCCACTGTAAGTAACACAAATATCGCTTGTGCGTCAAAATGTTCTGAGTAAGTATACTGTCAAAAAGGCCGAAATTTACGATACTGGCATCAGTTGTGAGATGGCAATTCCTGGAACGCCTATTCCTGAAAGGCATCCCTCGTAATAACGGTAAGCACACACTAACTAAACAGAAATAGCACGCAGTTTCTAGTAGTTACTAGCAAAATTAACGTGGAAAGTGTGAGAATTTGTATTAGGTTCTGTTTTTGGTCATGGCCTACAGTATGGATTTTCGGTCATAGAAAAACTTGTATCTTAAATTATTAATATAAATTACATCCAGAAATTTCGGAACCTACTCAGGAAATACTCTACACGTTCAGAAAAGAAAACTTTTAAGACAATATTTACAGTTTGCAGAATCATAAAATGTGGAGGTTATTCAAGCAAATTCTGAAAGAAGTTGATTAAGCCATTGGTAGCAAAACACGTAAATCAAAGATTATTTATCCTATCTATGAATAAAAGCGACTGTATGTTTTAGAGGTCAAACGGTTCCCCATTCTCTTAGGAATTCTAATGAAATCAGTATTCAAATTACCTCTAACAAATTCTACATACACGTCACAAAACACGAAACAGAACTCCTACGCTAGTTACAGTTCCCAGACGGTTAGAAACTTACACACATCCCATATACACATAAATATGTATGTGTGTATGTATATAGTACCTGTATGCGCTTATACAGATATTCTCACAAGTTTCCGCACAGTACATTTACTTGTTTTGACTTAAATAAGATATTACGATCTCTTCTTCCCCTCTCTCAAGTTCATCTACGGAACTGTTTGCTTTGGCAACACGAAAATGGATTGGCGAAAGAGCGTATGAAGGCGGAGGAAATACAGCAGAGCAGCGTAGACGGTAGCAACACCGGCGGGCTTACGGGGCAGCAGGTGTATTATTTCACACAAAGGTCCCATAACTTCGGTGTAAATACTTAAGTTAAAATCCAACTACGCTACGATTCGAGTACACTCCTGCAACTTTACTATTTTCATACCGGTGATGACAAATAACGCATTCGTTTACACTTGGTTACGTTTAAGATATTTCATGCAGTCATCGTCTGGAGACGTTGTTGACATTCTCCGCGACTCTCTCACGAAAGACTGGTTTATCGATTTATTATGTTATGCAAGGGATCCATAAATACTAAAGTGCTACCTTTTAAAGTTTTGCTAAATTAATGCAAAAATAATAAGAATGAAGAAGCAGTTACGTTTAGCAGATGGGACCTCGGGTTACGCACACTAGTGATGTAATTTTTCAAACTTCCTGAATATTAATATAAAAATTTTGCGTGAAAATGCTTATATTTAGGTTTATAATTAAATCCGACAACATAAAATTATTGCCAAAGCTACAAAAAATAGTTTTCGCGTCAAGCTGAACCTTAAATATCGGTCCATCCAAACATTTTTGAAACTAAACTACCAAGAGCACATCCTTTAGTTGATAATAGATCGCACAATAACCGATCTGTATAAAATTTTGTGAATAATATCGTCAAGGGTCTTGACTGTCTGTGTAAAGATTTTCAGAAAGGAAAGCTTGGATACTGCAGAAGGGGTTACCGAAAATATTATTGTAGCGTAATAGTAGTAGTAGGTAATGGTAGTTGCAGCTGCGGCCACAAATCCACGGCAAGACCAAGGCGCAGTAAATTATGCCAATTCATGGATACGTCGAGCGAGACTTTGCTTTCAGCAACACGGCGATAACTTTGAAAAACTAGTGTGAAGTGGAATCCATGAAAAACATTAAAAGAAATTGTTTAAATTAATATGCTTAATCACCACTTAACAATTTAAAAAAATAGAAACTACAATTTTTTACACTAATACCTCTCTTATTATGCAACTTTGTTAAGATATTTTTACATTAATGACCTTATTTTAAGATGTTTAATCAATAAAGTAAAATCACAAGACAGTAAACAGCCTGTACACATACATAGTTTAGTGCCACGCTATCAAATATTTCCCCATCTATTCTCTTAAACTTAAACTGGAATGCAAGTATTTACTCCTTGAGATGAAACTAATTTCTAATATCACAAGTATTTGGATAGCTAGGTAAATTAAACATTATTGCTATCCACTTCATTAACTTTTATATCAAGCACTTTCTCAATATATGTGTGTATTCATAGTCAGTAACTAATATATACCCGCTTATTAACGTGAGAACACGATAAGCTTCGTTATATTTCGAAGAAATCGAGTTTTTCTCTCACCAGAGAAGAGTCTCAAACCCGTCCTAACATGATTATTATTGTAATTAACTGCCACGAAACTTGCGCCTGCACGGAATTGTAGAAATATTATCGGCCACCGCATTTCTTTCCCCGTTTTGTCGAAGTATGTAATTCAAGTGGAGGAGTATACTTTTACGTAATCGTTAACTTATCGACAGACTGCCTCAATAAATTAGCGACTATGCATTAAGATGAAGTGAGAATCGTTGCCTTTTCTACAGAGTTACTTTAGAAACTTTAGATAACGAAACTGTGGCATTTATGTAAATACGTTCGTGTGGATTTCCCATCGTAAATTAAGACGTTTTATTAAGATTAAGTTCCAACGGAGTGTGTAATAATGGATATCTGGTCGTTATGAATAAGTGTAATGGTAACTTTAGTTACATTTAATTAATTTTATTTGCTCCACAGACTTATGCGATTAACTGGAATTTCAGATAGTTAAAGTTGCCTAACTCCTTGTATTTTCCTGGAACTGCAGTAATGTACGAGGTGTGTAAATTAAGTATTGAGACTGATATTTTTAAATATTTTTATTTGAATATAATTACAATTGAACGTTGTCTCCCTCAAAATAACTCCTTTGGGAAGCCACACATCGTTGGAGACGGTTCTTCCATTCCTCATAGCAGTGCTGGAACTCGGATATTAGAATCGCCTTTAACTGGTCGGTTACAACCGTTTAAATGTTTTCGATTGTCCCAAAATGATGTCCCTTCTGATGAATTTTCAATCTCGGGAAGAGGAAAAAGTCACAAGTACTCAAGTCAGGTGAATAAGGAGGCTGAGGAGCCACAGACATATTTTTACTGTCCAAAAAACCGCTGGGTGACAAGGCGCATTGTCATGACCTGTATCATGACAATGCGCCTTGTCACCAATCGTTCTTGATGTTTGGCCTCACACGCATGACCCTTTTTCAGAGTCTTTCGAGAACCTCTCGGTAAAAATGTTGATTAACTGTCTGACCTTGGGACACGAACTCTTTGTGAACGATTCCCTGGCTATCAAAGAAACAAATCAGCATGCTCTTGATCATTGATTTACTCATTCTTGCTTTCTTGGGCTTTGGAGAGCCTTAAGTGTGCCATTCCATGCTCTAGCGTTTTATTTCCGGGTCATACTCGAACACCTAACCCTTACCACCAGTAATGACACGTTCCAAAATATTTTCATTATTTTCAATCGATTCCAAAATGTCAGGGCACCTTTCTCCCTGATGTCCTTTTGTTCCTGCGAAAGATTTTTTGGAATCACTTTCGAGGAGATCTTTCTCATTCCCAATTCACTGGTCAAAACTTGATGAACGGTGGTGTGAGACAAATTCAACTGTTCCCCGATCATTCTGACCGTCAACCGACGATCTGTACGCACAAGATCGCGGATTTTTTCGACATTGCCATCGGTTCTTGCAGTTGAAGGCCTTCCGCTGCCTGGCTTAGCTCCCGTCGACTCTCTTCCATCTGAAAATGCCTTAAACCGCCGAAAAATCTAAGCTTTAATAAAACACTGTCTCCGTAGGATTGCTGAAGTTTTTCAAAAGTTTCTGTTGCACCTTGCTCAAGTCTGAAGCAAAGAGGGGGAGCTAATAAGTTGTTTCTTCTAATCCATAGTGCGTTTCTTTAATAATAGATTTAGTGTTATATTTTGGAGCTTTATTTCTTCGTTTCACATGTTTTTGATCGTTATAAAATTTTTGTTCGTATTTATTTTACGCTTCGTTATGGAAATTCTTTATTTGTAACACAAAAAATATGTTACATGTTAACACCTCGGGCAACCAATCAGGCGAATTACACGTTCGTCTCTCTCGGCGAGAGTATTGCACATGAAACAGTCGGTCACATAAATAAAATTTTTGAGAACCAGGGATGCTCGTATCCCCACTAACATAAGAAAATCGTGGCAGCACAAAGTGAATTGCGGGGTACTTTGAGCTTTTCTGCAGTGAAGGAGTGGCCTCAATTGTCTAGCAGGCAAAGCCCTTAAAAGGAAATAATATCGTTTGTACAGATTAAGAATACTAAGTGAAATATTTTCTAATGATAAATTTCGCTTACCGCTACATGGACGATCTAACGCTTCTACAACCCGATATTGGTCAAAGAGTATTAGATATAAGGCACGAACCCAGTACCCTCAAAAGGGTAGATGTTTGTGCAAGCCTTTTAGGTGATTGTGTATTTGGAAGATTTTTTTATTGAAGGGAGTTTAAATATAAAGTGATATTTAAAAATTAAGTATTTTTCTTTTATTGATTGTGAACATGTATTTTGTAATATGAAGAGTCATTATTTTGCACCTACTCCTAAAAGAAATTTTCCAAGTCCATACAATCATATTTCACCATTTCCTGTCTCTCAAATTAACAATTTTATTTAGCGAAAATGTGATATGTTCGTTACAAATGGTTGTTTTTAATAACACATTAATTTCGTAACTACTGCTGCGGTGTTTCTTCCGCTGCTCCCTATTCTTGCTCAGTAGTGTTGAGATCTTGTATATATCACATGATTAAAGAAATTAAGTTAAAATAATTATAAATTTGTTTATAAGAGTTGTTAGTTTTTTGTTTATACCTAACTTTAGTTTTTCTTCTTACTATTAGTTGCACATTATATTCAAATTCTTACCTGCATTGAATATATTAAGTATCTTCATTCGTTTACATTTATATTTTAGTTATTATTATTTTAACAAAAATCTTTTACTAAAGATTCCCCACACGTATGGAAAACATTCTACTGCGATTTATATTAAACTATACTCTTAATGTAAGTGCCCTACTGAAACAATCAAATCAAAAATTTCTAAAGTGGGTCTTGACGTAATGGTTATGCGACACTGCCTTCACATTGCGTTCCTGATAAAATTTTTACACCTATTCCTCCGACGTCAAATCTACGAGCCATCGTATTCTTTTTTCAGCGGTTGCCCTATTTGCTAAACACCGTTTTAGTCGACTTGGTTTTGCGTTTATCAGTTTAGTACAGTGCGAGTGCCAAAAAGAGCAGCCACAAAAAAAAAAGAAAGATAAACAAGTCCGAAACGAAGAGAAAAATAAAATAAAACCGATTCAATTTAATTAATACAAATTCATACCATTACGAAGCAAAAGTAATCGGGATGAGTTATAGAATTGTGGAGCTCGAAAACGAAATAGTCCCGGCATACATAAACTCAACCGTTAATTATATCTGATTAATGTTGCTTTTTTACATCTTTCGTCTTCTCTTCTTTCCGCTCGTGTCGACGAGGTAATAAATGCAGAGGGGAGTACGTGGAAGCGAGAAAAGCAGACGTTAAAAAATGAAAACACGCTGCTTGCAAATTACGACACAGCAAACAGAAATAAGAACGAAGAAAGAATTGCCTTTTTGTAGGGAGCAATCCAATCATCTCCATGCTGATTGAGAAGCCGCTTTCTTAATATGTTTTCAGCTTTAATAACTTTGCTGCTAAATATTTACCAATTAGTTGTTTCGTTTCTTGGTATTTGTTTTGTGACAAAAATTTTGCATCCTTTGGAGATCCATGCTTTAAACTAATTTCCTACACTATTACAACTATCTCCTAAACTCCTGAAGTGAATGAACAATTCACTAGGCACGTTAGAATGTCAAGGAAATACACGCTGCACTCTTCACAAAAAAAAACTAGGAACATCATAAGGATCTGTCGCTTTTTCATTTTCTATTTTCATTTTTCTATTTTCATTTTTCTATTTTCATAACCTATGTATGATACTGTATAATTCTGCCTCCGTAATAGGAAACATAAGAATCGATTTGGAGTTAGGTTGTATTTTATTGTTGGTTTATAAGCTGCTATCATGGTATCTGATGCTTATATGGGCTGATTGAAAAAAGCCATTGAACTCATTTTCCATTTCAAAGGAATCAAATCAGATAGTTTTATTATCATCAATAACTGTTATGTTATTGGTCGTTTTAGTGTTCTTATCGGAACATCTAGTGACATTCCACATAGCCTTAGGTTTATTTTGGACAGAATTACAATTAAAAGTAATTCTAGTTTGAGCAATGAAGTTTCTAGCTTCCAGTCTACCGTCTCTGTACAAATCATTTAATTGAGAAGAAGATTTTCGTAAAATAAAGAGCTCTCTTAGAAGAAGACTTTACGTTCCAATATCATATTTACCCAACTTTTTGGTCTGAGATATTCTAGTAAGTACTTTCCTGAGTCGAAAACCATTATTGTAGTGATATAATTTCAAGGAATGCTGAAAACTTATGAAAAGAGACAGATAACTGCTGTTATGAGAAGTAATGAGATATTTACCGACCCAAAGTCCAACGATGTAAATTTAATTCCAGATGCAACGAAAGTTCGTGCTGGACTAGACTATTATAATCACGCTAAAGATCAATTAGATGTTGGCAAGTTACAGTTGCATTACCAAAAACAATTCACCAGCGCATTTATGCAATTCTTCCCATAAATCCTTTAGTGATAATAAAGCAATATATTCAATAATTTTAAATAATTTTAAAAGAAGAAAGTGTCTAGAAACACTTGGTATGCAACTTATAACCCAAACTAATTAAAAAAGAACCAAGGATTATTACGTCATCTGCGCTGCGGTGCTTAAAATACTGGTAGCGAACTTAGTTGTGAAAAGTTAAATATATCCAAAAGACGCTCCTTTCGCTCAGGAAACAAACATTGTAAAACTTTTTGTATAAGTATACGAAACTACTTTATATTTTACATATGCAAATATGTTGTGTCAAAATTGCCCCAACTTCTACAAGTAATAAAGGAGTCACTACAGTGAATTCCCAAACAATTATTACTGTTTTATAATACATACTCCTACGGTATGGGTAGTTTGTATATATACGTATATTAAATTTTTTTGTTAATACACGGTTGCATAATTTTTTAAATACAATTCCTGAAAAGGAAATATAATAAAAGTCTGGTATATATGGTATTTATTATTTTAAATTAATCTGTTTTTATACAAGTCTCAAAACTATTTGTGTCCTTTCCAGCATTACAGTTACATATTGTACGAGAACATCCCATGCAATTTTAATTGTTTGTCCCCCTACAAATATATACAATCATACCCCCACATTAATACAGCAAGAAAATAAATTAGGTCTCTTTGTACATTTTGAATTAATTATAGTACGCTATCACTTTACACGCATTCCTAATCCATTCCTCTGTGGGGACGGTAATAACTATTGTGTTCTCGTACATAATTGGCTAGCTAATAGAGGCAATAATAAGATAACGGAAATATCTAAAGAAGGAAATCTTCCGTCCAATACACGGCTTTCCCTCTGTTGATGAGTTTGTTATTATACAAGTTGGTACCGGTATTTAGGAAGTTTTAATTGTGTTACCGGAGAGAACATTGTAAGATATTCCACAGCAACAGATAATGGGGTCTAATAGCTAATTAGAGTTTCTCGACATATTTACTCCTGCGTCTTTGAATTTATTCGAGCTATCCCTTCTTCCCCGTTTCCCTTTCTGATGATATCGTTTGCATATTAAATAAGACCTGTTTGTGAGTTAGCTTCTCGAGTACCAAATCCAAAATTAATTTTCTTCTTCATGGTAATTTTATTTTTAATTGAATCTTAATTAATAATTTAATCTCCAATTGAAATATAATTTTCAAGAAAGAATTTAATAATTTAATAATTGTCTTTATTAAAAGCAATATGGTAAGGATATTAATGAAAGACCTATTATTCCCCTTGATCTCTCTTCAAACGTTGTTTGTCTTATTTGTTTTTTACTACCTGATTTACTACACAACGATTCGCTTCACACAACTTCCAGACAATTAGATAAGACGTTGATTACTGGACCCTATTAGTGAGATTTACAACTTGTAAACTGCATTCGTCTATTAGTTTAGAGCATCAAACGCCTTCTATGTCGGCGCTCCCCAGTTTTAATTAAACAGTCTAATAAAAGAAACCAATCACTGGATGTGTTTAAGCAGATGAAAGATCTGATACACATTATTTTCGATGTTGCTGCCGCAACCAGGAGGAAAAGGTATTGATGAAGTTAATACGTTGATTGGGAGTTATATAAAATTCCCAATTCTCTAAATAATGTAAAATGAAAGTCTATACGTATCATTTGAGGGATATAAGTTCAGCAAGTAATCGATTTCCTACGGTAAATAATGAACACCAAGTGCGTAGCTTCGTTTGTAAGTACGTTCACGCATAATACGTTATCTTAGCACTCTCCTGCAATTACCATAAAAGAAAACCTTGCAATTAAATTTAATGGGCCTATATATCCAGGCTTGCAAATAAGCTTCTAATAAAATTTTTATGAGTTACTTAATAACACGTCCAAGATTTTAAAATATACCTGAAATACTTCGTTTATGAAGAGGAACCTGCTTTATGAACTGTTAAATCTAATTAGTAAAACATCTAGTCAGTATTTTTACTTCACAAAAATCATTACGTAATGTAAGACAGTACTCTTATGTTTGCTAATGATGATCGGCCATAAATTAAAAAAAGGGAAAATATTTAAGCTAATTTATACCAAAACTTAAAATTTTTATTGCATTATTGTTAATAGATAAAAGTAATTCTAACAAAAAATAAACAAAAACTGCTTAAACAGTTCATCCAAGGAACTCTTGGGCGACGAACACCTTGCACAATACGTAGTATCCGTTCTACGAGATTTTCAGGGCGGTACCCAACTGGGAACACGAGTTTTCTAGTAGGTAATGTCTTAAAGTGAGCGTTTATCCAAGCAGATGGAGTTGATCATACCACATTTGTATTCCTACAGATGGGGTTGATCAATTCTCATTTGCATTTTATATCATACCGCCTTTATATACAGGTTAGTATAAAAATTGCCATCACTTCCACGAAGGTGTACCGATGAGCCGTAAACGGCGAAACGTGTCTACACATGGTGGAGGTGATGGCGTAAACTTTTATCTGTCAGGTAATGTCTTGGTATTCTTCTAAACCTACTTTCTGATTTTTCCTGTACCACGCTTGGGTTAAATGAAACCGACATCCAGTAATTTTACAATTTCATCACTGCATTATGCATAAATACCTCAAAACCTACTACCATTTCTTGTGGTGCAAAATTGATATTCAAATTACTACAATATTCTTTGATTTTTAAAAAGCACAACTCGTATGATTTTTCGCTTTTATCTTTTAACAGGCAAAACACTGATGCTATATAATGACCATTAAAAAAAGACATGTACGGTGAACATTTGTTCAAAAAAATTAGTGCCATATGGAAATGTACCATCCATATACACAGTTTTACGGTCACACAGAAACTTTAAATTACTGTCACATGTAAATATCCCTAAGTTTTCAGCTGCATCATTAACTATCAAAAAGTTCGCACTTCTGTTGGTTTTTGGTTTAAGTTTATGTAAACAATCGCGAACATCTAACGCTGATTTTGGTAAAGTCGGTAAAGTTTTCGCCGGGCGTAATACATGTTTTTCTACCCAACGTAAGTCGTTCATAGTCAGACTGGTAGAAGTGGTCTGGTCCTTAAATAATTCCTGATAATTTTAGAAGGTTTTTCCGTTGTCATTTTCGGTTTTTCTTTTTGCACTGTAGCTTAATACTTGTCTTTGTAGAACATTTTGTGACTCTTGATGCACCAATCCCAAACACCACTATTTGTAGTTGCCATTTCAACAATTTACGGAACACAAAACTTTCGCAAATTTCATGCACACTTTCAATATTGTATCTCTACAATAACTAACAATTTAGAGAAGATCATTTTACAATACATTAAGAAACGATGAAGATGTAAAAGATTAAAGTGGGTGGAAGTATACCTACTACCTGCGACACTTTGTGCCCAGATGTGCATTTTAAAAGTTCTCTTAAGAAACGATTAAGAGGTAAATGATTATAATGTGCCCAGTTGGAAATACCCCGTTTTTTCATGGACGGCATATCATACTGTTCCTCTTGTAATATGTTCTACAAGTAAGTTGTTGAGGTAGGACGCACTTTCGAACCCTCCTGGCCAATTCATCCCATAACAGCTCGATGGGATTTAGGTCGGTGCTTAGCGGTGGCCATTTTATTTTTTGTACGATTTTATTGTCATGTTCGCCATTTAGTAAATTCTTACATATGACTACTGAGTGTTTCGGATCATTGTCCTACATGAACATAAATTGTTCGCGGACTGAACGTGGACCTGATAGTATTGCATTTTCTTGCAATATTTCTAAATTACCGTCTTTTCGCAAAATACCTTAATTTCGCTTCAAGTCTCCTGTACTGACGTAGCAAGCACAGAACTTCTTCCTTGCTTGATGATTGGCAGTATACAATCCCGCAACACTCTTTGGCCTTTTCCTTTGGCTTTCCTTACAAAAGCGCGCCGTGATTGCTAAAACAACTCAAACTTTCACTCATCATTCCATAAGATCCTTTTGCGTCATACAGTGTACAATCTATGTGTTTCTGCCCACACAGAGAAAAAAAAGTTCTTGAGTCAAACACATATGCATTGAGTCAACCAAATTATAATTTTAAATGGCGGCAACAATATATTTGTTTAATTGAAAGATATAATTTTGTCCATACCATTTATTTGATTCAAACATATACTTGTTTGCATCTAATCATCTAAATAATTTCATTTTAAAATATATTTGTTTGGATTAAAAAACGGAACATGTTTGATTTTAAATACATTTTTTTCGTTTAAAATGCATTTCTCATTTGATTCAAATGATTGATAATTTAATTTAAATATATACTTACCTCTTATTGAAAGCTCTATATGCGTTGGTTTAACAAAATATTTTTTATGGTTTAATGTGCGCTTTTATTCTGATTAATATCATTCTGTAGTATTTTGCCATTAAAAAGGTCGTCACATAGTATAGACCCTTCTTCT
>JARFOC010041099.1:0-23828 GCA_031763485.1 Osmoderma eremita | reverse complement strand
TTATTTTATAAGTTGAAGTGTGGAAAATTATTTAATTTCGTGATCGTGTATTCTAGGACCTATTTTCGAAAAAAAAAGAAAACAAGTGTTTTGTAATATTTTTTTATTAATAAACATGCACACGTTTTGAAATTATATTTTTGTTTACTTTATTTGCTCCAAATATTATTAATTTATATTTTTAATTTCGATAGAATTACTCAGCTGCTATAATTTTTTTTTCGAAGAAAACTTAAACAACTATACTTTATTCACCGAACAGATGGAGTATAAAATGGGTGATACGAAAACTAAGATTTCTATTGGTTGGTAAGAACTTCCGGAAAGTCGCCCTTTAAAATTCAAGAAGCGATTATTCGAATGATTCTATAGACTGTTTAAATAAGGGTGAAAATAGCATCATAGGCTCTAAGATTAAATTCCTGTTTCTTGTTAAAAACAAATATAACAATTGCACTGCTAAAATAGGACAGAAAATGTATAACAAAATGTATAATATAGCTGTTGCAATTAAACAACCCACTTTTGACATTTTGTCTTTTCATGACATGGTTGCCACGCATTACAAAGCATATCATATGGTTTGGCAGATATATAGATAGGTTATGGTTAAAAAATACGAAAACTATCTATACCAAATAGAACATCAAAATGACAAATGTCAAGTAAGACAACCTACCTTATGTATGCAACTTATGTATGTCACCAGATTTGACATTACTATGCATTTGCTAAATGTGAAGTTGTGTTGGTATGATTTTAACATTATCGCTGTCAAAAGTCGGCTGTTTCGTTGCGAAAGCTATACATCGCTGTATTGCATTCCAAGCACGCGCAATGTTTATATATATGATCAAACATAACCACAACATAACCCCTTTATTCTTCTGCGGCGTCGTGTATTTATTCATTTCAGTTTTGATCTCGTCTTCCTCTTAAAACATCTTCCAAATAAAATAAAACCTGTGATTTTTTTTGTTACGGCACAAGTAGTTTCTTGATAACATATTAAACATCGGTTTACTAAGAAAAATTATATTCTTTTGAGCTGATCACACTTCAATATTTTAATTTTACACCTACGCCATCATATACATTTATTTATTTGCTCCACCTGAAAATACAAATGAGATTGCAATAGACAGCAAAGACATAAAATGAAAGTTTACTTTTCATTATAAAGACGAATATGTTTCCGAAATAGGTTACAAATAGTCATAGCTGGATGGAAGTAACTATTTTTCTGTTTTCTAGTGTAAAACCGGCTTTGCACGTGTAGGGTGCATGATCATCACGTGATCACTCCATATGTTCGCTGAACAAAGTATAGTTAAATGCATAAAGCTTTGTTTTGAAAGAATTCTTCACAACAGATAAGGGAGCTTATAATTCAAATTCTTTTAGTCAGCATTGTTAAAAGCCATTGATTCTAAACCGTGCTTGTTAATAGGGATTCTATCATGTGTAAATGAATGTACACAATATACATTAAGTTACATGAAACACGTAAATATTTTAGGAGATTAAAAAAAGCATATTTTCTTCATACATATGATAAGGTAATTAATACTCGATGGCTAACGTAGGCCCATATAAAACAATCTACAGGTACACAGCGTTGTTGTCTGGAAATCACCGGATACCTCATCTCAATAGGTTCAAACTTTAGTAAATACCAGATCACACTGTAGAAGCTAAGGACTTACATACTAGAAAAAAAGTATTTAGAAACAAGCGCCGTCACAGTAACGTTAATAACATCAAAATAATAACTTCACATATTCACATTAAGCAATAACAAAATTAACCTAAAGTACTTATAATATAAATGAGGTCTTTTTATTGCCTAATAGACATACATCTAATAGGTCAGTGTGCAACCATTACATCTCTAATTACGGAATATTCAACAATTAAAACAAAGAAGTTTAAAATCATTAGGATTTCGGCGCAGCTCAAGTAATTCTAAGTGGAAGTGATGATAAAACGGAGTAGACGAAATGATTTCCCTTCAATTACGCCTTTAATTGTAAAAATACTTAAGTACTATAACTATAGTGTGTAAAGAAATGTTTTAAAAATGACACTATTTTAGCGTCCTTGATTAGTTTAAATGAGTAAATGGACAAGTGGTTGCGAAGGTTGGAGCCTGAAGATGTATTGTTAGCATCAGGTGGACGGATGCACGAGATAAGCTTCGCACCTGAAGAAGGAAAATTTGGAGATGGATATTAACAGTCTTCCTTCAAAAAGTGCACCTTTGAGATAGTTAGGGAACGAAAACCACAGCAGAAGACGGACAACCGTCCTGAGAAGCTTAAACGCAGATTAATCACCTACCAGACAAGACTTACATGTAAAACTTCAGAAGAAAGACTGGACAACCCTATCGGTAACATCCTGCTGGCCTCTGAAAAGAACGATTAAGGACAAAAGAAAAGGTGTAAATCTATAGCGAGGAAGAGGCTGATCCCTGCAAGCGCAAACGTGCAGGAAAAACTTTGATCTGCGCCAACGATTTATTGGAGAAAACACCATGAAATAAGAAGAAAACCAAAGGTATAGTAGCCCCCGTACCTCTCCTAACTCCACCTCTGAAAAGGTCGACAATTTCCGGTATTAGGATCAACGCCAGGATCAATTATTAAATGACTTTTTCGTCTTTAAAATCTTTGACATGTATTTTCAAAAGCGCCAACTTCTCCAGACGCTGTGAAGGATGGCAAACTGGAATGAAATGAAAACAAAAATCGTATAAATAAATTATATGGAATTTTAGTATTTTGTGAATATATTGCAATGGAACATATCGCTAATATATCGACATATTCCACTACTTAATATCGACGTTTGGTATCCAGAAATTGTTTATATGGTACTCAGTATATTAAATATTTTTATTGTCTACGGTAAATTTGTGCTTACTTTGTATGACAACGCCATTTACAAAATTAGAAAAAAAATTTGTGAAGTGCAATATTTGCCTTGTTATATGCGGTTAAAATATGCTTTTGCCACTTAAGAAGTGGAATAATGCCGCCAATTTTGCAAAACCAGACCTATATACCACTTATTTCATATTAAAACCTTTCACAAAATCAATGTTTGAATCTTATTACTTTTTGAAAAATGTATATAAACACAGAAATCGTCTAAATTAAAATTCTGTACGCTTTCGTCATATTTGTTATACTACTGAAAATTAATTTGATGCTAAGTAGAAACAATGTTTTTACATTTGAAGCTTAATATGCCGGAATTCTTTTTTATATATATAAAACAAAATGTTTCATTTTGAATGGCGAATGTTTAAATCAATTCAAAAGACTGCTAGCTGAGGATAAGTTCATTGTTCCCAGTATCTTCCGCATACACTTCTAAGTATTTTCTCAAATAGCAAAACATCCGATCAGTATTTTTACAGTATTTCTACAAAAATTATTTTGCGTAAAACACTATTCGTATATCTCTACGCAAACATAAATGAGATAACAATATCAAATTGAGAAATGTACATGCAAACTGTTATTGAAATTGTGTAGACATTATGATATTGCAAACTAAAGTGACAAGAAAAAAATAAACAAGAAAATTTGAAAGCCAATAAAACAATAGAAAAGTGCACCATACATAAAGAGTTTAATAGAATTTTCATAGAAAAGATCAGGTATAGCACCAATGCATGTAACACTATAAATATGAATTTTTACGTATAGGTACAAATTTGTTGGTAAAAAATTATTTGTATCACACTTGTGTGTGAATGGGTGTAAAGATATCGCTTAATTATTTCCTTTTATATTTTCACATTTGTGTATCTTTATTATTTTACCAATAAATTATAATTTGATTTAAGTTAGAATACCTTTCCATCTTTCTGTGAAGTACTAGTAAAACATTTAAATAATATGTAACCAATACCTACTCATAAAGATACTTTTATCTAACATCTATTTTTAGAGGAAAAATTCTAAATTAATCCAAAATTATGCTACGAGCAAATTTAGCACATCGAGCTTCAGTAAATTCTGAATATACTTAAAAAATATTGCCTTATTTTCTACATTCCTGTACCATTAAAGTAAATGCAAATCTATTTATGATAACATTTTTTAAAGGGAACTATAAAATTATGGTACGAGAAATCACTGTGTTCTAAAATATTTTTAATAACTTTGTACACCGTTTTCAGAGTTTTATATAAGATACGAATGCGGACTACTTTTCTGCTCTAACTTATTCTTTTTGACACATTTATGGTAATCGAATTTTTGTATGGTGAGTGGTACAAATGAAATTGTATCTGAAAATAGGTTTTGTGTAAATGTATGTGTAATAAACATTTTATTTTACTATTTAACTATAATTACGGTTAGGATGTAGTGAAATGTACTATTTGTATAGACTGTTTTATTATGCATTTACTTTTGTATATAACTCCAATAAAGTGTTGTGCTGCCATAGTAAATACTGTGTCATTTAATAACTTACAGAAGTTCATAAATAAATGTGGACTCTTACTACAGACCAAACTCACTTTTGAACGCAATTTTAAAGCTTCCACTTTTTTCCAGTAGGTGTGACGCAATATTATTGAAAAAATGTGCGTATAATAATAATCTTTATTTTACCTACGCTATACAAACGTAACAAAATAACGTCAAAACAGAGAAAAAGAAAAGAAGTGATTGAGAAAGTATAGGGTACAATTTATTCTTAGATCTATTGTACTTAGAGGTAAAATCATAAAACATACTACTAAAAGCATAATAATACTTCATAGATATACATATGTAGCTATAAAAAAAGTCCATATTTTTATTGTCTTTAAATATTTGTTTACTAGATTCACGGTAGTGCAGATCATAAATAATTCTCATTACTCGTTTTTGTAGAATCACTAAATGTTCCATATTAGGACAAGCCCCCAATCAATTATTCAATATCATTCTAGAGTGAATGTTGGAAAAATAAAATGTTTTTAGCGTCAATAAGTTACAAGATTTTTTTAAATTATACGGTAATAAAATTTTCGATAGCTCTTTAGAAATGTAATCCATATGAAAATTCCATTGCAAATTTTCATCAACAAATACATGAAGCAGCCTTGTAGAGTTAACAAGGTTTATACTCTGATTATCCAGAACAAAATTTTTAACATATCCTGATAGGTTACGAAAGAGTAGGCACTGGGTTTTGTCCGTGTTTATTTGTAAATTATTAAGTGAAAGCCAGTGACTTAAGTTTGAGTAGGCCTCGTTTACTTTTTGAATAAGATCATTAAAACTAGCGCTTCTGAATACAAGGGTAACATCATTCCCATAAAGCGTAATACTACTGGTGTTACTTACAAACGATGGAAGATCATTGATATAAATTAGAAACATAGTAGGGCCAAAAAGTAGTCCTTGCGGGACACCTCTGGGATCACCATTTGGAGTGATAGCAGTTAATAGTAACTTTTTGTTTTCTGTTTGACAAAAAGTACTTCATCTTTAAGGAATAAAAGGGCAAATATTAAATGAAAAACCATATACATCTTATATATATATTTATATTTCTGATAAGTACTGGCTACGATAGGGCTTTGTACAAAGCTTTAATCTCACATATCTGATACAATACTCAATTTTCCTTTCAATATCAGAGAAACTGAGTGGATGATTTTTACTATATATATTCATATAAATGCCAAATAACACTAAAATCCCAGACCATAAATACCTAAAATATTCACATCATAAAAAAGTAAAGGGTTAATAAGAGTATCTTATCTTACTGGAATGTAAATGGTTTACTAAAGAATATAAACGAAATAACCATCGTTATGGCTTTACGACATGTGGTAACCGTTACAGCTACAAATGCACCACATGTTCTGACTAGCGTAAGAACTACTTGGATACCTAAATAACCTGTTATGGAAAACAGGAACGCACATCCATATGTTTCTTTAGGGTGCTAAAAAAATCTGATGTTTTTCAAAAAACAAAAAAAAATAGAATTTACTCACTTTTGCAAAGAAACCCAACCCTTGTTGAAAATCTCCACTAAGCAACATAACAACAAATATATATACAAATCCGATACCATAAGAATATAATACAACTTCTGCGTTTGTAGCTTTGAAAGATTTAATTGATTTCTCTTGAACATTTCCTATAATTGCGTCACATAGCAAAGCCATCGAAATCATTGTAACTCCTTCAACGTGAAAGTTTGGGGAAACCTTAGAATCAGCTACGATAAATTGATATTACAAGAATAATATAGCATTATATTGCATTACATACCTAATGTAAATAATATCAATCCGATACACATCAGAAATGCAGCCAGAAAATCTAAAGGTCCATATTTTTTACCTTGAATAATGATACCTCCAATCAATACTGGAATTAATTTACATGACTTAAAAATTACTTGCGTGGGATAGTTCAGATATCCTAAAGAAGCATTTGATAAGCCCATGGTACCTAATGTCAGCAAAGCTAATAGAAAATATGTTTGTAAAGGTATCCTGAAATATATAAGTGTGTTACATTTAAAAATAAATGTGTGAATACTTCTACAACCTTCTTGATGATATTTTAGTAACATATTTTTCTGTCAATCCAAATATTGAATAAAAACCAAACTGTACTAGTGTCAAGAACCAACCGTAAGGCCCAAAGCCATCCAAGGTAAATATAAGTTCTTGCATATATCCATATAATAAATAAAAAAAGAATACGGCTACGGAACACAAAATCAATTGCATTGTTTGACTATAATGTGTAATATCAAAAACTAATATTTTAATCTTTTCCTTCTCTTGTATGTCATTATTGTAGGAATTAATCTTAATATTAACAGACATATTCACAATTATATTAATTAAATAAAAAATAATTTAAAACTAAATTTAAAGTTTACACGTATACATCTAGGTTAGTAAGGTTATATTTACATTTATTTTGACAGTTTTGACAAACTGGAGCCCTCTGTATTTAATAATTGTAATTGGAACAAGCATACAGAAAAACATTTTAAAATAAATTTCATAAAACACATTTTAAAATAAATCAAAGTATTTCTAATCTTGTAACTGAAATACAACTCCAAAATAGTAAGAAGTATTTTGTTCAAGGTACATCTTTAGATTTTTTTAAATACTGTAATTTAAAATAATCTAAGTATCAGATAAGAAAACCACTTTGTTTAAAGAGAAAAAAAAACGTATTCTTCTTTTATAATTAACATTAAATTTGTGATTATTTTGTTTTATTGTTTGAGTGAATTATAAGTTTTAAATATATTAAACCTTGTCTATTTTAAATTAAGGAATAGATCAATATAATCTAGTATGTTCACTTGCATTAGAATTCTACAATTTACTTCAAGAAGTTTTATGGCAATGGTGAACAATTATTGCCACATAAGTTCTGGGTTACTGCTATAATATATTTTGCAATCATTCATTTATTAACACCATATTTATCGACACGAAACAACGAGATTGGATAAATATTACATCCTCAATCAACACGAAATAGGTAACTAACAAAACAATCCTTTAATCTATTTGCTTACAAGAAATAAGGCGACAATGCAATCCACCACTTTATCGACGTCTGTAACACTTTTGAATTTAGAAGGTCAAGTAATTTACAGAGTTCAACGCCATCTATGGCGTAAAAAAGTAGGCTGAGTAGTAATGGCCGAGTTATGGTAGTGTTGTTAAGAGATAGGTAGGAAAGTGTGTTATTTATTTAGTATTAAGTTATAATTATGTTGAATTTAATTCGGTGAGAGTGACTTATATTTTTGTGATAACGTGTGTGAGTATGTATTGTACGGTTGACAAGAGTCACAGCAGCGGTGCCCCAGCCACGCAGTCCAAAAATGTGAAGGATGGTAAGTGGAAGTCGTATTTGTTTATTTATCAATATTGTGGATGGTCTATATTTGTATAGACCTACCTAAGGAGGAGATAAAACTTTCAAATCTTGTTTCCCCGAAACATGAATTTATTCAATATAACAACGTCTGTATAAAGTAAAAAGTAAAAAAGCTATTTTTGTAATAAAATTCTTGGTGTTTTTTTATTGCATTCATGACATTCGTGTGCATTTGACCTGCACTTAAGTTCAGAATTTATCTATGGATATCCTCCACTACTATTCCTATATTATTATATTTTTAATGAAGTTGTTTTTATTAGTTTTCAGTTCGTAAAGTTATATGTATAGACTGTGTGTAGGTCTACATTTTGATTTAAATTTTAATTAATCAATTTATAAAATATAGTTATTATATACATATCCTATTATTCATAATTACATTTTATGCATATTTAATCAAGATTTTAGAGTATGTCGAATAGAAAATTTGAATTAATATTGCACCCATAATTTTTAAGGTTATAGAAGGGGTGGTTTGTTTTTCTGGGAACCTGGAAGAAGAATATTTTTGTTATTACATTTTTAAGAAATGCTTAGATTTGTTTGTAACTGACGTTTTGTTGTATGTAGTTAATTATAACTGATTGTGAGTTTTATTGCTTTTGGATATGCAGCACACCAAAAACAGACGATAGTTATATGGAGCTCGCCGGTTTAATAATTACCAAAACAATCTGTGAGTATCAGTAAAGATTGGAAAGACTGTGGGGCAGTATAGTAAACACACTGTATTGGATCACTTCTTACGTAACAATAGAATACGTGGATTTTCCAGACACTAATCAATCTATTGTAAGGTGAGGAGTGATCGGATACAGTGTGTTTACTGTGAGTGTTAGATAAATTTTAACAACCAAAAAGATAATAAGTTTATCAACATGTATATTAACCATACATATGGCACTGTAATTAATTTTCCAAATAAGTTACATTTATTTCTATTTTATCAAAAGATATCAATTTGTAGAACAACATTACAAACAGAAATCCTACCACTTAAATGTTTAATTAATAAAGAAATTTCAACAAATTTTATGATTAGGAAAATATGTTTGCTTTGTATTATCGGTATTAAGTAATAAACATTATGCCATAATGATAATCTCCCTGGATTATAAAACGCTCGTGAACAAGAACTCAACTACGAGATGCTATGTTTGCTAAGACTTAAGAAAGTGCTGTTGACAAAAACAGTCATTATTATTTTGGAATACGTAGTCCCTATAAACGTATTTTTCATTTACAGGAGTGTAGTAAATTTCAGAACCCTCCCGTACCAACGGAAAAAGCTACATTAAAATTTATGGTAATGGTTGAAAAACAATCGCAGGCACATTCTCACTAGACAGACGGTTAACAAACTACGTATGTACTATATTTACTTACAAGGGAACATCGGCCCACCATTTTATTTTTATTTTTCTGCCCAATCTCCGATTTTGATGTACCTACACAAATTTCAATGGTTTTTACATTTTTGTAAATATCTCAGAAACTAACAGATTTCTTCTTTTTTGTTGAATATAATTTGACTATATTACATAGTCTCAAGGATGACGCGAATTATTTTCAAAGAAAAATTAATAACAGGGGAGCGGGTACCCATACCCCCTTTTTTGAATTTTTGAAATTTATATTTTTCACAAAGAAAGTCGGTTTTATGTAGAAAACGGTGATGTATAGCAAATTAATAATAAATATTTAAGAAAACGATAATGGAACATTACTTGTCATTGATTGTCGTTATGAATTGTATATACATGTTTATCTAGAGGTTATTTATTATCTTGATAACGTTTTCAAGAAATACGGTAATGTGATTGAAATAACCATAGGCCGACGTTTCAAATAATGTACGAGAAGCAATCTTTTGTGAAGATTCAATTTACAGTTCCGCATGATATTCTGTAGGCCAATATTAATATAACTAACATGTTTAATATTGATATCATAATTGAATGGTACTGTTGGCTACTTACAACGTTGCAAGTGCATGTTCAACACATCAGCTATGTTAATCGTTGTCATTATGCTAAGCTGCAAATTTACACTGCACGAAAACAATGCTTTCGATATATTAGTTGAGACCACCTTATAACCTCATGCTTTACTTTTAGTTATATATTTAGTCAACAATTTTTTCACCTAATTTGGTTACAAATTTTGACCAATTTTTTTTCTGGAATTAGAGACATTATTATGTTTTCACGTTAAGTTCTCTGAGAATATTTCAAAAATTTTGGCACGCGGCTAGTGAAACGTGTAAAGAGTTGTGAAATTGATTGAATATCCTACGAATATTAATACTTTGGAGAAGGTTCTCCCAATATTCTTAGATTAACGTATCATTAATGGTGTTTAAGGTACATAAGATACAAATTATCTTTTTTATGGTAATCCTTGACTGTAATCTCAATGTGCAATAAGAAGAGCTTCCATACATACAATAGAATTATATGGAGGTGTACTAGAGTAATGTTTAGCTGTAATTTTCTATAAAATACAAAAAAGGATACGGTGGCTTAAAATAGTAAAAAAATAAAAAATACCCTTACCACCTCGATGAGTGAAGAACTCCTGGATACGTATTTCGGCAACTAAGTTGCCATCCTCAGCAGAATCTACGAAGGAAGATAATGTTAGACGTCGCGCTCTGGGAGATTTGCACCACACAGAACACCACTTGAATCACTGAGGGTATTTTTTATTTTTTATTTTTTTACTATTGTAATTTTCTAGATTGGTATAGAATTCCGGACCCTAAATTATTTATACTTATATATACCTACTAGTTATAACTTGATAAAATTCATAGTGGTTTGGAAAGAGTTATTACAACTCTATAACTACAGTTATTGTGTGAGTAATTACGTTTATTATAATTGTCATATGTGTTAAGATGATGGGGGATAAAATTGAACCCGACAATCTTCCTAAATAAAAATCAAACACAATATGTGCTATTTGTGTAAACTCAGTTAGAAGTGATCAGAAATGAGAACACACTATTGAAGAAACTAATAACTGAACTCGAAATAGTAACAAACTGCAAAAGGCAAGAATCGAGAATCTAGAAAACTGCAAACGGCATTATCTTTTAGTTCTATCCTTGAAAAAGAATACGGAAACTTCCGGCAATGTGTTAATAATTAAACCTACAGATAAGTAATAGAAG
Organism: Osmoderma eremita; assembly: GCA_031763485.1. Lineage (NCBI taxonomy): Eukaryota > Metazoa > Arthropoda > Insecta > Coleoptera > Scarabaeidae > Osmoderma > Osmoderma eremita. Next base: position 12,710 of record JARFOC010041099.1, on the reverse strand, counting down.
TAAAAAAATACGCGTACCAGAACTCTCGATACGTATTTCGGCAACCAAGTTGCCTTCCTTAGCAACTTAGTTGCCGAAATACGTATGTAGAGTTCTTCACTCATCGAGGTGGTAAGGGTATTTTTTACTTTTATTATTTTAAGCTACCGTATCCTATTATTTACACCACAGATAAGTTTCCATCTGCAAATGTAACCTGTTGGACATTGAACCGACAATTGAACCCTGCTGATCTCAATGTGTCAGTTAGTAAAATTGTACAGAAAGGAGATGGTAGAGTATTAATAAAATGCGATAAGCAAGAGAACATTAAATGTTTGGAAACAATACTGAAATCAAAATTATGCTCAGAATATGCTATGATAGTACCAGAAATATCCCAAAATACTTATTTTCAACGTAAGCAAGTAGGATATGCTAGTACAGCAAGAAATCTTTTGTGAAGAATTTTTTTTAAAACAAAACTAAATACCGAGCGCCCAAAGGACTATTTTTAAAATAGTGCTACCGACTGATAGAAACTATAGTATGGTAACAATAACAATGGAATGTAATCCCGATACATTTAAAACCATTATGGATCTTAAAACACTGTACATTGGATGTAAGAGGAATGGAATCGCCGAATTCTTCTACACATTGAGATGTTACAACTGCTGTAGGTTCGGTCACATAGCCAACTGTTGCCCACTGTTTGCCCAAACTGCGCTTGTAGGATTGCCCTTCTACAACTAGCACGTGCAGGAGTGTGCGCAATAATGAAAGATATAATTCTAGTTTTCCTACTGATCATCCACTTTCAACATTTGGTAAACATGACGCAGTATAAAAATTTATAGCAATTAACGCATAGTCTTAAGAAAATCACATATTTGCCTCAATCTTTACGAAAATCGGACAGCGCAAATATTAGTAATTGTAGTGAAGCGTATTTTCATTATCAAAATGTTCGGGGACTTAAAACTAAAACTGAATTATTCTATTCTAGTGATTGTGGATTAGATTCTGATTTTATGTCATTCTGAAACGTGGCTATCATATCATATATTAATGAACTATTTCCTTTAAATTACACGGTTATTAGACAAGATTTGCAATTTTTCTCCGTTAACAAAAGATGTAGTGGTGTGGTTGTGGTGTTATATATGTATATGTGGCCCTACACCCCTAACAGAGCTTCGCCGGTTCCATATGGAAGCTTTCCAGATCCTTTACGGCTGGATCAGGGCCACATTCTGTGGTGAAAGAGTGAAACATAACAGTTCCCCAAGATACCTTGGCGTTACAATTGACCGGTCCTTAACGTATAGGAGACATTTGGAGATAACTAGACAAAAACTAAAAACCAGGAACAATATAATTAGAAAGCTGACTAGGATTACCTGGGGAGCAAAAGCAGAAACAGTACGAACGGCATCTCAATCACTTGTATTTTCAACGGCAGAATACTGTGCACCAGTATGGTATAAGAGTTCTCATACCAACAAAGTCGACGTACATGTCAATGACACTATGAGAATCATATCAGGAAACCTTAAGTCCACTCCAGTACCCTGGCTTCACGCATTAACGAACATAGCACCAGCAGACCTGAGGAAACAACAAGCTACTGTCCGCGAATGGAACAAACTGAACGATCCTAAACTCCTTAGAACCCTACTAATCCACATGATATTGGATAATGCTCCAGACTGCCGCCTTAAGTCCCGAAAACCCATTTGGCAAGATAAGGTACTAACCCATCACGAACCTTTATCAAAGAAGTATGGAAAACCAAGTGGACATCCAATCACAATTTTAATCACAATGACTATGGGGATCCTACCCTTCCTCCAGGAATGCAAATGCCTAGGAAGGTCTGGTGTGGCCTAAACCGCATCAGAACTGGTCATGCCCGATGCAAGTCCATGCTGCACAGGACTCTCGGACACCCAGGAATGCGATTGTGGAGCGCCCGATCAGACTGTAGCCCATATAGTCCACGAATATGAAGATTAGAAGGGGAATGGAACGAGATTCTGCATACCTCTCCTGCTGCCGTGAAATGGCTGACCTCCCTGGATGTCGACTTATAGCCTCTAGCCTGGGTCTTAAAAAGTGTTTGTTATGCGTATATGTATGGATACCTATTTGTATTTGCAATGAATTTGTAGTCCGCCATACGATAAATAAATAAAGGCCCAAATCCCCTACATTACGCAGATGCTCCCCTTCACTTTGACTGCTATCTCCTTCCATTTTTTACTAACTTCGACAATCGCCCACCATCTTGTTCTTATTCCCATTCCCGCTTTTCTTAAATATTCTTCTTCGTCCTTTCATTTGGTCTTTGGTCTTCCTCGTGCTCTCTTTTCTTCCACTTGCCATTCTGTTATCGCTCGTACTTGCTCCTCTGGTCTTTTCCTGTATATGCGTCCCAACCATTTCACTCTTTGCATTTTTATAACTTCTACCACCGTTTCCCCCTTCAAATCCTCCCATATTTCTCGGTTCGTTAGTCTCCTCTATAATCAATTTTCTATTATTCCCCCCATCATACTTCTTCTTATTTTTCTCTTGCGTTTGAAGAACTTTTTCTCCCTCTTTTGGTAACGTCAATGTCTTCGCCCCATAGGTTAAAATAGGCCTTAGTAACGTTTTATACTTCTTTATTTTTGTTTTTGGTTTGAGTTATTTTGTTATTATTGCGCGCAACAGCTCGATACCTCACACATCTGTACATGTTTGTTTTATATATACTTCCTGACACTAGTTTTATTTATTTTGGATCATTTATGGGGGAGATAGATCTACTTAATGTAGGGTACTAGGACAATTGAAATGCTGGGGTGACTTTAATGCTCTCCAGTATTTCAATCGCGAACTTAGTGATAATAAGTACAACGAAAAGTATCAACCACCAAATTTTGCTGGTAGAACGCTTTCCTAATTGGTAAAATGCGGTGATGTTCTGTTGCGTTGAGTGAGTTTTAGTATTTTGTTTATGATTGCTGGTAAAGAATAACGCTCTTTCATCAGAAAAGGCAAACGCGAAGACCCAACATTTAGTGGATGCATGGAGGCAACCTCATCTCTTTCAGGCTCTCGTCTAAATATTGCCAGAAATTAATATAACTGCCTATATTAATTTCTGGCAATATTTAGCCGAGAGCCTGAAAGAGATAAGGCTGCCTCTATTGGGTCCTTACATCGTCCCTAGAGTATCCATCGAAACTCCATGAACGAATGTCACTCTAACGAATGCATGAAATTGACTCTGTGCGATATTAATTTGGATGAGAGCACAATTAGATTGAACGTTCCTAACCAATGTATGGAGCTGAAATCTCACTACGAGATGGATGGTAAAATATTACAATTCACTCCGCGTGGAGGAGGGGTAATGGAAGGATATGTTAATAATTCAAAATCTGCCATTCTACTCCAATGACAGAAAATTCGAAAGAAAGGTAAATAATACCTTAAATAAAATTGGAAACCATCAAGTATAAACTTAGGGGACAGCTGATTGTTTGGATGTATTTTCACGACCCCTTTAGAAATAATCCGGAAATAACGAAGAGCCTCAATCAAGTTTTCCAAGAAAATCAGGACCCGGTATTTAACCCTTAAATACCCATAAAAGACGCGTAGGTGTCCGCTCGGGGTCTCCTAGGGACCCCTATGTGTTTTATGAACTTTATCACACGATACGGTTTGAATAAGAACGTTATGTATTACATTATATGGGATAGTCATTTAACAACAGAAAGACAAAAGAAAGTAATTAAATGTTGCAAACTATAATAAAACAATAAATATGTAAAGAACTAAAAACTTTGTTTCTAATTTGAAACTTAAGTGTCTATGATTGGTAGCTAAGAAAGAAAATGAAAACTAAGCATGTACTTGTAATAATACATTTAAATAAAATAAACAATCTATAAATAACTTTGAAGTAACATTATGTATCGTGGCAGAGTTATTGTATAATATATTTTCCCTGTGATTACAGTTACAGAATACTTACTAATTGATAAAAGCATGTTTGATTCATTATTTTTAAACATAAAGAAACTTGAATCTTTCTCTTACGTACAAGTTTAATGTTAGATATGACTATGTAATAAATATACAGTGAATTTGATATTGTCTGCAACTGAAATCTCGTGTGTATATAATAAATACAGCACTGGCCCCAGCACACAGCCTTGAGTATCCCTGCATTTATTGTTTTTACTTCCGAGTATTCTTCTTCTTTAAGAATCTTAAGGGTAGGGATATTTGTAAACCGATTTTAAAGCCAACAATATTTTAACTTGTATTTATATTTACAAAAATATTATGTACGTCAAAAATTATGTTACTCTTGAACAAAATTCTAACTGCCACGCTTATAATACGTGGCATGGCAGTTTATTAAGAACAGCTTCACACAAAACTTCACTTTATGAGAGAAGTCCGACCTATGCCGGCAAACACCTGTATAAACGCTTCTTACCAGCGGGTATACAAAACATACTTCAGCCTCATTTATTTGAACAGAAACTCCAGCGGTTTCTGCAATCCAGTTGTTTTTACTCTGTGGAGGAGTTCCTGCAGTCAGGGGGCCGGGGAGTTACATTTGAACACATTTGATTTTAATTTGTTGTTTAGTTTAGTTTGTTTAATTTGTTATGTTTCATCAATGTAATAATTTATTACTTTTGTCATAGATTTGATTGTTGACGTGTCTCATATCATGGTATGATAATCTTCGGACAAATAAATAAATAACTTCCTTCTTTAACTCTAGAGGTACATACGTTGAGTTATTTATGATCACAGTTCCCTCATGTACTGTAATGTACATCTTTTTAATTTCATGATAATTTTGAAGGCTCTCTTCACGCCCAACTTTGTCAAATGCTTGGGCCACATCCAGATCGATATTTTATTTTCTTCCAAACATTTTTCTATTACACAATGTGATAGCAATACGCCCTTTTATTTCTGCTTCCTATGATGGATGAATTTTTTAAGATTTTGCAATTGTATTATGCGCCCCTATCATCTTCTAAGACGAATAAAGTTGCTGTATTTCTTTGATCTTAATATGAATATAATAAGGTTATACTACTATGTCAGGTGTGTAGTTATTACTGTAAACATGAGAAATATAGATATCTATATCGCGTGCCATGATCCCATAAACATGACTTATACGGGACTGAAGCATTTAGACGCGCGTGTATGTGTTTAAATCAATTTTTTGAAGTTTCTATTTACCAACATGCGTTGATGCCACACACACTCACGCACTCACATGAGTCTGTGATCAAGAAACATGTGCTTACGTATTCGAGGGCCCTATAACGTCAGCCCTAGGTCGTTATTCGCCAAACTTAAAATGAGTTGTGATGGTATGAGCGGTACATATCTCGATTTATTATTATTTCGCACGTTACGGTAACGGGGAATATGAGTTAAAGTGTGAAAATCGCGTGGGACGTAACGAATACGACGGCAGTTTGGTAAGATTCCAGGAACGGACGCGCTGTAACTGTACACCCACCACCGTTTTGCTAAACTCTACCTCGCGCCGGTTCGCATCAACGGACGAAGGAATTAGCGAACGCGTCGTTGCAGAAGAAAGGCGGCTATTATAACGAGCGAGATGCGGAGTTAATGTGCCGATTTAATGGAATGCGTGTCAAACAAAAGAAAAAGACACCGGGAGAAACGTCAAAGCAATTTTCAAACGAGTCGCCGAAATGGATTTGTTCAGCGTGACGCGTATGCTGGAGGCGTTATTATGCGCAAAATATTTAAAATTTTATGTTGTGTGACAATGCCGTTAAGAGAAGCAATGAAAATGACAAAATTTTTCGAAAAATAGCTTCCGCAATTTTATGTTTGAATAGAAAATATAAACTGAACCCATTTGGTTGAGACAACCAAACGTTGGTCAGTCCAACAAAAATCTACGTTTATACACGAGCAATCATGTTTGAAATAAACAATTTGGTCGATTCAGTTTGCTTGCTCTAAATATATATTTTGTTAATTTTAAGAAATGTAATGTTTTATTCAAACCTACAGCTTAGTGATAGCAATTATTTAAAATAAATAATACCATTAAACATTTTGTTCATTCTGAACTTCACTTTTCCGAATTGTGTTTGAATACGTGAAATATAGAATGTATCTGAAATAAAATTGTTTCCATTTTTTTTTGGTTGGATCAAATAAACTGAAATAAACGTAAACCTATATTTTTATTAAATATTTTACCAAAATATTTGTCATTAGAATTTATTGTTAGTTTCAAAGAAATTGACAGAGGTTATAAGAAAACATTTTACATTCAAATTATTTAATCGAGTTAAATTTTGGCAGTGTTATACGGACGCCGATTGCAGCGTGCTCTACTATGTTCTTAAAGCGAATGGACTTTAAGTATATTTATTTGCGTTAACACATAAAAATCTGGAGTTCATTCTAACGCTTTTTTAACTCTTTTCCGGTGTTCCCTGGCGTCCATCCGTTCTTGGTGTTAAAATAAATGGAGTTAGTAATTTCAATGTTATAAAGTGTAGAAAAGTGAAATATTTATCTCTTCTATGCGAAAATTCATCCCTTACACTGAAAATTACGAGTATGCAAAAAATAAGTAAGTGTAAACTAACCCTTTTAGGATTTTTTTTCTCATTTTCATCGATTAAAATTGGTGATGTAGATAGGGTATTTTATTATGTAGTGTAACTATTTTTTGATCTTCTGTTTGATTTCGGATGATTTGTTTACTTTGCAGTGATTAAAAGTAATCGTTCTAGATGTAATAATTTATACAATTCGCAACACCAATCGCACAGATAACATCTGTCCCCAAAAATTTCTATGCAATTACTTACCTTGTTCTATGCTGTTTAATTTAGTTAATCCAAACAACTATTTTTCTCAGCCGGATAAAATAATTGATCAAGTATACTACAGAATCTTCTTGGTAGAAAAAATATATTTGGTTGAATAAAAGATACAGTACACTAAATATACAAGTACATAAATAGTTATAGTTTATTCTACCACCGTCTGTCTCTTTCCTAAATACGGAGAGAGCAAAAATGATTGTCATGTCTGAAGTGTGCAGCAATATTGTCTTACCGGTTATATATATATTTGTTTGTCTTTTTCTTATTCATTTACTGCAACTTCAGACATGACAATCACTTGCTCTCTCGGTATGAATATTGTCAATTGGAAAAAAAACTTCTGCACCATCCTTTCCGAATTCTCTTGTCTTGCAGTAAATATTTCTTTTCCAATGATAAATTACACCCTTCATGGTGGTTTCTGGTTTTCAACCATTGAAAACAATGAAGTCTAAAAGAACATCTATGATTCATCAACTCTTCAACTATATTATTCGCTACTACATATAAAGAGTGAATTCTTGCCAGCTGGGGGTAAGTTTAATAAAGAGTAATACCTTTTGTTAATCTGTTTGAATAGGGAAATAAAGCTGGTTGCATAGTAAACATCACAGACTCAGTCGTTCTGTTTAATTAAGTCAGCAATTCACAGCACATTCTTTCATACGACAAGCCACAGCTTGCTTTAATAAGTTCAGTATTCTCAGCCAATCCACAACAACTTATTAACGGTGGATTCCTTTTTGCTGTATTACAAAAATTAAAATTTTTATCATGAAGAACGCATCGGCTAAGAGTAAAAGGCAGCCTGTGGAACTAGGCAAGCATCAGGGGCGGTTTGTTTCTACAAAGTTTCCAATATCGCCCAATTCCCATAAACTACCTGCATTGTGGCAAATACATATAGGACGTTTTATTGCTTTCCCTTCATTCCACTTTCGTAATTTCGGCGTCCGCATAGTAGTGTGGAAAGGAGACAGACATAGGAAGAGATCGTTCAATTGAAAACTGGAAGTGGCGGCAACAGTGACGACTCCCCTTGGGCGGCATCCTTCGTAGACGGGGTGGAAGCTTCCCTGTTAACGGGTAGCGTTGCCCGCGGCTCCCAACTGCATCGCGCAAAACTGAACGCACCTAGAATTTACACGGAACGAAATGAGATTTAAGCGTTATCGTTTATACCCTCTAGCTATGTATTTGTAAATAGGACTAAAAGAAACACTTTTGGAAACTTTCGGGGAATTTATACATTTAAGCGACAACTTGTATAAATATTTTTTGAACAATATTGCCTACAGGAGGTAGTACTTCCTGCAGACAATATTGCTATTAAGTACCTGTAAAGATTTCAAGGACTGTGGGGCAGCACAATAAACATACTGTTCGGGTTACTCCTCCCGCAGAAAGTATTAATTAATTCGGAATGACACGTGTTTCGAAAATACGTGGATTTACATTATCAAATCATATAAGGTTATACGAACGGTTATACGACTCGATAATGGGAATCCCCGTACTCCCGAAACACGTGTCGTCCCGAATTAATTAATACTTTATGCGGGAGGAGTAATCCGAACAGTGTGTTTATTGCTATTACCCATAGAACAAATAACAATTCTGGAATGTAAGGATTTATTTCTTAACCTTTATTCACAAGTCTTATTTCCACGCAATAATGATCAAGAAGTGGGCATAGAACACGAGTTAGCCACATCAATCATACTTGAAGAACTTATCAAAAATTCTCCATAAAAGAAATAATATAAGGACTAAAATGTAGGTATTTACGATGCGTATTATAATATTTGCCAACGTTATTAAAAACTACGCAGATAATAATGGCGCTTAAACCAGGAAATAATTCAATAAATAAGCTTATTTCCAACCATATCAAAACTAGCAGAAAAAACTAATACTAAAAAATCTAAAATAACAAGACTGGATGCCAGGCCATCAATCAGAATTAGACAAGCCAACTATACAGTGCAACAGTGGCATTGTATATCAGATACAATTAATAGAGCATTTTAAAATCCAGAGTACTGCACTTCAACTACATTTCTTGATATAAGCTAGGCATTTGACAAAGTATGGAATCCCAGGCTGTTAGTCAAAATTTAAAAGAATACTTCCTCAAAAAGATGGTCACCATATTTTTTGGAATTACTGGGCATATTTACACTGTTACGCTGGGGATCGTACTGTTAATGTTCGAGGGTACATCATAGTTTGTTTGCCTCTGGTTCTCCAGAATGTCAACGAAAATTTTCAGAGAGGAAGGATCATCTTCAGCATCAAGATAGCGCTCGAACGACTGAGTATTTGACTGCCCAAAACACTAAAGTAATATTCGCTATTTGGTCCAGACCTACCATCTAATGATTTCTTATTTCCACGTGTAAAAAATAAGTTCCCAGGCTTACATTTTACATAGCCCGAAGAAGCGGTTGCCGCATTTAAAAACAAAATATCTAATCTAACGCTGGAAGATTGGAGAAAATATTTTGAATATTGGTTTTCACGGATGCAAAAATGCAATGACCATGGAGGGAAAACATTATAAAAAAAAGAGTTTTCTAAATTGTGTATTACTTTGCTAGACTCAGCCAAAAGTGAGCAGCCCTCGTATATGAAGTAGTAATTAAGCCAATATGGACCGATGGGATCGAGTTGTGGGGATATGGAAATCTTATGTATGTGTTATACAAAAAGTGCAGTTTAAAATCTTACGATGACGTGCCAATGATTCCATAGTTTGTTTCAAATCATACTCTACACACTGCCGTTAAGATTCTCTACGTAAAGAAAGTCATCCGAGAGAGGGTCTACAAACATTCCAACAAAAATTAGAAGAACATTAATAATGCTATTGCTACAACCACATGTCTACTGTCATGTGGTTGGTTAAGAAGACAACAGACCTAAAAGGCAACTAAGGTGTAGTCGCCTGTCCTCGTCATACTTAGTGCTAGATTTTACTGCATCTTGTGCTTACTATCAAATTAGCTTATACAATGTACATTCTGATTGCTAATAAAGTAAAAAAATATTAAAAAACCACAAAAACGAAAACCGATTATTTACATTTTGTAATTTTTTGCCAATATAGGAACTATCCCTATTAACCAGCAATGTTTTTTTTTCTCTATATTATGCCACTCGATTTTAATATCGGATGTCCTACTAGCTACTAAACGTGCACAAGCTGATCATTGGGTTACGTTGCACAAACCTGTCCTCGTGTAATGTAACAGTCGATATTTAATTACAGGGACCTATATTGCTGATCCTTGCTGCAGCGACCATTGTTCTAACATGGTCCTGCTGTCGCAACACCACACAAGCCCCAATTTAGGTAAGTTGTTTTCTAAACTCCCTGACACAGCAGTGTTGTTTTAGTGCACGTTGAATGCTTCTATCTTAATTGGTTTTTCTCTTAGAAAGTAATTTTATTGATTAGTTATGTACACATATACTCAATCATCACTCGAATATATTGAATATCTTAATTACTATAATGAAATTTATTCTAATTCTTTATTTTTATTTTTGGTAGTTACATTAATATACCTACCGATATGCTTTGTATTGAGTTATCTGGTAAGTCATTATTTACATATCTCAGAATTGTTTCTCTTGAATTTTCAATAATTTTTTTTTGTAGTTATTTTTTACCTTTTATGAGGAGGGGGTCACGTAACAAAGCCATTGAACACTTTACCCCTACGTCCCTGGCCACCACAGGTCAATAAAAACTTATGGCCAAGTTGCGTTCGTACACCACAGAAACAAAAGAATCTTTCATTCATCATAATATAATTGTTTATATACTGGGGGTCCCTCTTTGAAAACTACCATTTTTACTTTTTTTCTGATGTGAAAAATGACCTCTCCTCATTTAATTAAATCATTGCTGTTTGCTGTAGACGATAGTCTAACGTGATTAAAGCTATATAAATATAAATTCTTATAGTTTTGGATACATTTAATTTGAATAACAATGTTTTTCTTCTGTTTTTGTAAATTTTAATGAAACCGATTTATATTCCAAACATTGAATTGCTGTTTGGGCCGTACACATTTTTGATAATTTTTCCTATTAGGTTAGTAACTACACCACCAAAATTTCCACGTATTACGCAATACATTCACGTTTTTGGGACAACTATCTAAGAGTAATGGCTTTCTTCGAAGTTTGAACCCGTACGTTTTTATTTTGCATCCGTGTAGTCAATATTTTATTTCCATTTTTTTTTTCGTGATTACAGATATAAGTAAAAATATTGCAGCGAAAGTTGTTTTAATAATATAAACATATCTGCATATATTCGCCAATTAAAATATTCATCTACTAATGTGGCAGAGGTGACGAAGGACTTTAACCTTATAAAAAAAAATTATATTACATTAATATACATCTCTGGAGTTCATAATTATGAAAAGATAAAAGTGTATAACAGGCAGCAACATGAAAAGACAATTAGACAGATATACCGGAGACCGGAGCACTTCTGGACACTTTTTTTTATAAATTAATTTAAATCGTCACAGGTGATCTTACTAAAAACGAATTTGAACATGTTAAATGTTTTAGTTGCGTTCTAATGTCAATTATTCATTTAATTTCGACTATTTGCACTACCATAGTGATTATACAGCTTTTAAAAACAAATGCAATTTGTCCGAAACTACCGCAGCCCGGGGTAGTTTTGTCCGAAACTACCCCACGAATCGTTATTTTTTTACATGATACAGTAGCCACTCTTTTGTAAGACTTGAAGTATGTGTCGGATCATTGTCACCATCATTAGACGACGAAATGTACAGCCTAGATTGACTGCACGATCAATAGCAAATGAGCTTCAATGAAACGGTGGGAATTACTGTACATCCCGAAACCATTCGTAGGTGTCTCCGAAATGCAGGTTTACACTTCAGAATTTCGAAGAAAAGGCGCCTTATAAGTGCTATTAATCAGACCAAAAGATTGGAGTTCGCGAAGAAGTACCATGGTATCGACAAGAGCGACCCTGGATTTTGACAGAGGGTAATATTCACTGGTGACAGCAAATTTAACGCTTTTGGCAATGCTTCAAGGTGCAAAGTGTGGAGAAAGAAAAATGAAGCGCTCAAAATGAAAAACTTAATTCCAACGGTAAAGCACAGAGGAGGGTCTGCCATGGTCTGGGATGTATGGTTGCAAGTGGAGTTTGAAAATTACATTTTGTAAACACAACAATGGATCGGTTTGTGTATCTTGGTATTTTAAAAACGAGTTTCCTTAGTGGTGTGATCTGGGGTTATCCGCAAATTATATGTTTCACTAGGAGAATGATCCGGAACATAGTTCAAGTCTTATAAAAGAATGGCTACTGTAAATGTAATAAACCAACTTCATATTCCACCCCAATTCCCAGACCTTGATCCCATTGAACATCTATAGTCTGAATTGAAAAGGATACTGTCCAACCGTTCGATTCGTAATAAGAAGGATTTAGAAACAACTTTGGCTGAAGAATGGCAACTGATTTCTAGATATGTAACTGACGGCACGACTGTCTGCGGTCATAGCCGCAAAAGGAGGATCAACTCCGTACTAACTTTAATAAATGTATGAACCGTATGTAGACTTTTGTAGATAAGTGTATGCTTGATGTATGTAATATGTACATACAGTGAGTCACGAAAGTTTTCATACACCTACCAAATGTTAAAGAACTTCAAATCTAAACATTGTATAATAATGCAATATTTTTATTTCTTTTTAAAACAGTTAGACAGCACTAGTTACATCATGAAAGCATTTATTATTTAAAACTA
>JARFOC010041092.1:0-23829 GCA_031763485.1 Osmoderma eremita | reverse complement strand
TAGGACTCCCTTAAATACAACTGGGGACAAAAGAGGGTAATTACTGCGGATTACTAGTAATTAGTATGTGCTCTGTTAATCCCCATTAAGCAAATTACGCTATTTACATATTGCAAATTTGTATTTTTGTCCGGCTTTTCTAAAATTCCGAACACTGTGCGACACGTGTTTCCGGAATACGTGGATTCCCATTATCAAGTCGAATAACCGAATTCCATTTGACTTGATAATGGGAATCCACGTATTCCCGAAACACGTGTCGTCCCGAATTAATTAATACTTTGTTTGGGAGGAGTATTCCGAACAATGTGTTTACTAAACCTAAGAATGACATATTTTTTGTAAAAGGTAGTATATAGGTACTTGCTGCTAAGACAGAAATTAATTATTAAGTAATTTGTGAAAATGTTATTTTTCTATTTTATAATGTATATTACACTATGCATTCCTACTTTTTTAATCTTTAACAGACAAATTAGACTAACATACTTATATACGAGGGGAGATTAAAATGCAGTCTACTTAGCCATGGAAAGTAGTACGCGCTACCATCACAACTGTCTACTATCAACTACTATGCAACTTTTTAACGAGTATCTGTTGCGTGTAAGTCAAAAAGTTTTTGTAAGCTTTGTGCAACTGTAAATGCGCAAGAAATTGTGATCTGTAGCCGAAGCATAGGAGCCTTCAAATATATGTTACGTAGGCAGGTGTCCCTGGAAAAACGGAACATCTTGAATATTTAAGAATGAAGATTTTTTTTACAAATTTACTGAAACACGCCAACTTTTTATCGAAGGGGAACAAATGATGTTTGTCTTCAAAATTAAATTGCACTAGGTAGCGGTTGAGTCGTTACCTCATGTAAAAGCTTACGTAATACAATATAACGGCGTATAAAGTTTTCAAGGTCGACCATTTGTTTTCGAGAAATTAGTTTTTTAAGATATCTAGAGGAAGAAATAGAATGGATGTTTAAGAATCATTGTTTTTTTTAAATAAAATTACTGAGGCGCGTCAATTTTTGGTTGAAGGGAGAGATTTTTGAAGAACGAATGATCTTCATATCTTCAACAGCAACCCAAAAATTAAAAAAAAACACATTAGAAGTTTAGTGATTCACATTTAAAAACTTATGAGATTTGCAATACTATCGATATTCAAACCTAATTTTAGCGATTACAATGATCAAGTAAATAATAGAATGCTATTTTTTGTTTTTTTAACAAAACTTTAATAGCATCATTCATTTTTACTTTCAACTTAATTTGAAATTTAAATCATAGTTTTCGTAACACCCTGACGTAATAATCTATAATTAAATAACGTCTCATTTAAAATGTATTTGTTTTACCTTGTAAAAACCACAGTTCCTCCTACATACATTTGGTCATTTCATCAATATTTTACAATCGAATTCATAATAAACACACAATGAGTAATCCATTTCCTGACGTGTCTAAATAAAGTACCTACACAACATATGTGACTTTAATATCTATAAATACATCAGAAACTATTACTAATGCCTAGGAGAATCATTAACCTCAAATATGCAGATATGCGATTCATCCTACATCGTGTCACTGCTATTGAATAATGCATAATCCCGCTCGGTAATATATGTAATTCCACGGCTATTTACACACTGTCAAGTTGTGGGTCGCTTTAAATTCAAGGTTATTCTTTTTACCGTTACCGGGATAACTTAATTATTGGCCTGAAGAGTTTATTTATCCTAATTTACCAGCGTGCATAAATTTGGTTTAGTTTTGCTGATTTTTAAATTGCTCCTTTTAGAAAATCAGTCTATTTTTTCAAATTTTCATGGCTATATCTGAAATAATAATACGGCTTTGACCTTATTGTACCTACTCATGTAATTGTACAACCATTGGAGTGTTTATATTTAATATTTGATGACAAACACATAAATCTTTTAAAGATTGTATCCGAGCGTTTTTGCTAGATAAATATACTTATTAAATTTACTTTACCATTTAAATATTTGAAATTTTAACAACCACGAAATATATCCATGAAGTAATATTTAAAACAAAACGTATGTTAAGTATTATTTTCTCTTAATTTACGCTGTATATCGTGCAGTGGCGTAACTAGAAATATTGAGCTCCCCCCTTGTTGATTATAATAAAGAAATACAAAAATTTAGTAAGTGAACTACAGAAAAATATAATACACACTACATTAACGCAAAAGAATTCACACTAAAAGAAATTCAAGCTACTAGTTATGAGTACAAACCTCAACTGCATACACATACATAGATTTTAAACAAGCCTATGACAGAATAAATAGGAGTTAAATGTATAAAGGAATGTTACAACTAAAGATCCCAAGAAAATTAATGAAATTGGTGAAAATTACTCTAGACAATACAAAGAACAAAGTATCATGGAATGGAGGCAAATCAAGACAATTTGAAGTAAGAGAAGGGGGTGAGACATCCTCTCTCAACGACACTAAAGACCACGGGAACTATATTTAATAATGAACACCATGTTATCGCCTTCACAGATGACCTAACAGTAATCACAAAATCCAAAAATTAACTAAGCAAAATTACAAACAGACCAGAACAGGAGGCAAGGAAATTTGATGTGGAAATAAATCAAAATAAAACGAAATACCCATATGGTTATGGGAAAAAAAGAAGAAAACCCTTGGGAGGAGAAGATAACCGGGTTGTGAGCGAAAAAATCAACAAAAAATATGTTTTCGAGGGAGTAAGTAAATTTGTCTATTTGGGAGTATATATTGAAGAAAATGGACGTGAAGTCTAGGCAAGAATTGCAAAAGGAACCCGTAAATACGAAAGCCTGAAGGGTCTCATGAAATCTAAATATGTGTCAAAAACCACAAAAGGGAGGATCTACAAAACAGTCATAACACCTACAGCCACATATGCCTATGAGGCGTGGGTCCTGAAAAGGTGGAACAGGAGCAGGAAAATGCTGCGTGCCATGGAGAAATAATAACCGAAAAAGGATGGAGAAGACGCACAAATCTAGAAGTAGAAGAAGCATATGAAGCCCCAATATCGCAGCGTTTGCCAAAGATTAAGATGACTGGGGCATGTAGAAAGACTAAGCAGAGAAAGGTTACCAAAGTTAGCCCTTACCAGAAGACCAATAGGGAGAAGGATAAAGGAGACACTAAGAGAGAGATGGATGAATAGAGGAGAATGAAGATCTAAAAGAAAATTAAAATAGGAGATTGGAAGGAGATAGTGGGGAATAGAGGAGAATGGAGAAATGCAGTCCGCAGAGTTCCTAATATTAGTATTTTATTAGCCCTAAGCCTTCACGGCTTGTAGAGCAAATTATTATTATTGTTAACGCAGAAGAAAAGCAATAAGAGATAATACAGTAGAGTATTATCTCTTACTCGATATAACGGACTAGTCGGTGAGAAAAGTTTCCGATTAAGCTGAAAATCATCAGTATCCTACCAGATGTTTTTAAACTGCTTCGCCTAACTCTGAGACAATTCAAAAAGTCTATACAAACATGTGTTCTAAAACCATGCGTTTCGGCGTTATGACTATGAAAAAATTATTTAATATGTTTCTGTTTATTATTTGCTATTGTTCAATTTAGTTTTGATTTTAAGTAACATTTAAAAAAGTTTCTCGCAAAAACATTTTGCATTCCATTTAAATTTGTGTGGGAATGGAACCAGAAAACCAAGTGGAGAAGGGTACTCACTGCACGCCTGATTTGGAAGAACGAATGTTGTACCAAGTAGAAAATAACCCAAACACTGAATTGCAATAGCGGAAGGAGTCTCTAAATACACTGTTTGGAAAATATTACATAAGGAGCAATTATACCGGGGTACTACGGGTTCAAAGTTTTGCCTCTATGGATTAGTTGAAAGAACTAAGTTCTGCTTCGGCAACAGTGTACTATAAATCCACATTTCCCGTATTCAATTCTGTTTACCCGTGAAGGGGGATTTATGCGAGATGGCATAACTGCCACAGTACTCATGTATGGTTGGATGAAAACCCTCATGGCCTTTTCGAAGCAGGAAATCAACGTCGATTTTCTATTGATGTGTGGGCAGGTTTGCTGGGGGAGATTTGCTAATTGGACCCTACATTCTCACGAACAGGAGAGGTTTACCATAATTTTAAAATAATCTAGAGGGGTCAAATCTGGAGATCTGGCAGGTCACTCAATTCGACCACGTCGACCAATCTATCGTCACGGAAAACCATATTGAGGTACTCACGCACAGGACAGTGTAAGGGGCCGGAACTCCACCTTGCTGATACCATAAGAAATCGTTCGGTGTGTCAGAGTCATCTTGATCGGGATATAAAGTGGCAAGACATGGTACCAGGTTATCTTCTAAAAATTCTAAATATCGGTTGCCCTTTAAGTTCCCATCAAAGAAAAAGGGCCACTAAATCTTGTTTTCAACAATGCCAATGCAAAATTCAAGCCGTCTGTCGTGGTCATCTTCATTCAGTTCATGAACCAACTGGACTTTGTAAAGATGCCATTTATTTTCCTTTAAATACGTTAGGACGGATGTCTGGTAGATCTGATTTTCCAAAGCAATACTGCGTCTATGCTTAAGGTGGCCTTCTTGAACAACCAGTAATATATTTAGCTGATTATCTTCTGATACCGTAAACCGACCTTTCGTATAATTATCCCTAAATAACGATATATTTTTCTATCTTGCTGACAGTAGATTGACGCATTGGCTCTCTGTGAGGATACTTGGCATTGAACATTTCGCAACTCCCTTTTGGGATTCATCACCAGTATCTCTATTCGCACTCTTTCATTGAGACGGGCCATTAAAAACAAAACTTATCGTAATAAGTTTTGTTAAGACAAAGTCACTCAAGATATGAATAAACTGTCACTGTCAACAGTATAGCCCAAGTCAAGCTTTTATTTACATAATTAAGTGTTTAGTTGATTCTTTTAGGCGTCTACATTTGTTTTCTGAAACAGTTGAATTCAGGTATCGGCATGATATATAAAATGTTTTCATAATTTGACGTAGAATAAAAAATAAGTGAGCTGTCATAACATGTTCATGGGTCAGGTACATGAAATAATCAGTAGAAATACGGCAACTAAAATCAAAAATCGACGGGTCTGAGCATTTCTTCGAGAAGAAAACACCTGAATTTTAAATGGATTTATCCCAACTTTTACGTGCTCACTGTATAGCCCTTTGACTTAATACAATCCGCTTCCTGCATTCTTTCCACTAACCCTCTCTATCTTATTCTACTCTGGGCCGCTTTTTCCCAATTCTTCCTTAAATCAACCCGAACAGCCTCCAAGCACTTGCTCTTTGGCCTCGTCTTAGGTCCTATGTCTCTATGATATTCTCACGGGTTAATTACAAATATGTTTCGGTACGCACTTTTTATGCAACTTTATCTATCTAGACTGTGTTATTGATATTATGTCCTTAGTTTAGCGGTCCAAAGCCAGGGCACTACGCTACGCCACTGATGCCGTGTGGTCCATTTAAAATGGAACACGTCAATAACTTCGAAACGTTTAGTTTTACGAAAATAAGTTTCAAGCAAAAGTTAAGCATATCAAGACGCCTACTTGATAATGCTATTCTTGCTGCTATGAAGAAAGCCGTTAATCGCCAATGTTGTAGCAAGCTCAACTTCTTTTTTTTTCAAATGCGCAGTGGTATATTATTTTCATTAGTTTCATAAAAATAGTAAGCTGTGAATAAAAAGATACTAAACAAATGAATATTAGATGAAATATTTTGATGTTTATTTTGTCTATTTTTTCGTAAAATTAGGGTGATCTACTTTGAATAGAACTTCCTGTGAAATTATTGTAGAACTATTTTATTATTCTTCATGACCGCTTTTTCTCTATTTTTAACTATTTATTTGCGGTAAATGTTACACTTCCCACTTTTAATTACTG
The DNA here is from genome assembly GCA_031763485.1 of Osmoderma eremita. Lineage (NCBI taxonomy): Eukaryota > Metazoa > Arthropoda > Insecta > Coleoptera > Scarabaeidae > Osmoderma > Osmoderma eremita. The sequence continues at coordinate 17,881 of JARFOC010041092.1, read as the reverse complement.
TTTAGCGTCATTTTTACGAGCGTTCTTAATTTAAACGGACCAATTCTAATAATGTGAAAGGAATAGCCGCGTGCATACAAGTGTGGATGAGACCGCACATGATGCAAGGCTATTTAAAATGCTTACGTGCTAAAATACTAGCGTAAACAAAACAACGCGTATTAAAGTACGGTTCGTGGTTTCCGAAAATAAAGCGTAAATTTGGAATTTCTAACGGTTTCTTTATGAGAAAGTTTTGGTTTTATTATTAATTTTTCTTAAACAAAAAAATTATAGAATTTCTAATCACACCATACTTACATAATTATGTGCCATCAGTGGCGGCTCCCGAGTTTTTATAAGTAAGGACTGCACAAAAAATAACTATAAATTAATGAGAAATTTTTACCTTAATTTTATTAATTGCGGAATATAAAGTCCATGCGAGTTATATATATTGCAATGTTTCAAAATGCAAAGAATATAATTTCTAACGAATTTTAAATAATAATAAGATTATAAATTTTTTATTTATGTCAAGTTCACACAAGCCAGACAATTTCTGAATGACAATTAACTGACACTTGCTAATTTAAGTTATAATGACTTAATCAAAATTGTAACCTATTTAAATATTATTGGAAAACCTAAAGATGTGTTTGGAAATATAATTTAGCAATGTTACTATAACAATAATACGAACATATAATTTAACGAATGAATAATTTACTAAATACCTTATCAAATCTAATCAAATCAAATCTAATTTAATCTGTTGCTCCCGTTACCATCTAAAATATCCCCGTGATCATTACCACGGCATCCTATTATTATATACTGTACTGCGTCCCACGTTGGGCGCCACAATATGCAATGTTTCAAAATGCAAAGAAAATAATTCTATGCATTTTAGATAACAATCAATTTTATAGATTTGGATTCTTTTCTATTTGTGTCAAGTTTACACAAGCAGGACAATTTCTGAATGACAATTAACTGAGACTTGCTAATTTAAATTATAATGACTTAATCAAAATCGTAACGTATTTAAATAATATTGAAAAACCTAAAGATGTGTTTTGTTTGATTTTTTCAGGAAAATGTAATCAACTATAAAGGATTTCATCCATATAAAGAAAAAACTATTGAGCTGAAAATCAGGCGAAAATTAATTCGAAAAATAAAAAATAAATTCCTTCGATTTCTATCGTGTATAATAACTGTTTTATTATTTAAACTTTAATTGTACTATTTAATATATCTCGCACACTTAATCTTAGTCTGAAATTGATTTACAAAAAGTGTCAAATTCATTTATTTAATTTCTATTTTCTCAGTAGCAGCTGATATTTATGGGGAGACTTACATAGAATATAGGGATTATGTACGCTAAAGATGATCTTGTAGCTAGTTGTTGATAAACAATAAAAATCGTCCTGGACCACTGTGCGCCGTATGCAAACACTTTACCATAGATGTGACCATGAAAAGTCATAGGCGACATCTAACGCAAAGCGGCGCTACTAATGCAGTGCATAATCAGCTGTGTTGCGTGGTCCAAAAGCATTATGTGCCTGTAAATACATTTTTATTAATGCATATAATTCATGATGGTATTACCTTCTCGCCAGAGTATTGGCTACAAATAATTTTACAGAATTTTGTTTTGTAAATATGTAATGACTTTGATATACGTGTTTACAAAATTTTAATTATTTTATAATGTTATATATTTATGTGTTACTTTGCAATAACCAACTTTTTAAAGTAACGAGCTAATACTACACCCCAATGGTATATCATTTTCCCAAAAGACACAGAAATTATTTCCCTTTCATCCCTATCGCCATTTCTCTTTGAATATAACCTTTTCTCCAATGCAAAACCACATTATAGAACTCCCTTTTCATTATAATTACGTAAACGTAAAATAAAGATTAGGTTAGGCCATTCCAATCTCTACCTTTTCGGCTATTTCTGTGATTGATAGGTTGATAACTGCAAGCTCGACGTCGCATCCCTTCTTTCTCATCACGAATTGTAAAAATAGACATCGATTTGACATGAAACACATAAATCAATAGGCAAGCCTATTTTGTGACGTAGCTTCGCTCCAGATGCATTTATTGCAAACTAATGCCAAGTACATATATCGGAATTTACTTATAGACTGCTACAGACTACTCGATTTTAGGTGAGACTGCAGTCATAATAGTGTCGATTATGCCAAGCGTAGTAGCTGCGGAAATGAAGTTACAATATCTGGGTGACGGATTTAGGACAGGGAAAGGTTAAATGTCTTGGGCACTAATAGGTGAGGCGAAAGCTTTTGTGTTAATAGGTCAAACGGTACAACCTATTATTGGGAGTTATTATGGGGAAAGTTTGAAGGGTGGAATCGGGTTAATTAGGGTTTTAATTGCTTGTCGTCAATCAAGAAAAATGTCATACTGATTAGGACAGGACAATTAAGAGTTATTAAAAAAGTGCTGATTTCATAATGTATTAAGTTAAATTTAAACAAGTCGAGTACATTTTTCAATGATATGTTAAAAGTAGGCTTTCTCTATATCAATAAATCCCCAAAAAAGATACTGGTTAAGCTCTCGCTGTTCTCTTGTTCATAATTTCTTTTATGCTCAACACATGGCCTTGAGTACTTCTATTTGCTCGGAATTCTTCGTCTAAACTTGGTTCAATTTGTTTTCTTAATCGTCTTTCTACAATCTTTTCGAATATTTTCATTGTTGTGCTAATTAGCGTTATGCCTCTGTAGTTTTTACAGTTTTCTTTCTCGTCTTTCTTGAACAGTGGTACGATTAATCCAATTTCCCACTCATACGGCACTCTTGCACCTGTTTCGCCCATGTTTTTCATCATCTCAAAAATGGCAAGGCACCGGAACGATAAAATCATAGCGGGATTTTATCATTCCCCGGTGCCTTGCCATTTTTGAGATTTCGTATTGCATCTGTTAATTTTTCAAACCTTCTATATTATCCTCATTCGTGTATTCAGTTACCTCCTCCCGCGTCTCTGAATTCTCCTCTTGCTGATCTGTATCATAACTTGCACTATACAGTTTTTGGAAATGTTCCATTCACCTTTTCATAATCGCTCTTTTGTCTGTAAGCACATTTTCTGGTTCGTTTTTGATTATTCTACTTTTTCATAACTCCTCAAATTTTTTAGTACTTTAAAGAATAGTTTTTGCTTATTTTTGCTATGTTTCTCTAGTTGGTCTCGAAATTGTTTCCATTTTTTTGTTTGGGGTGTAATACTAGCTTCTTAACTTTAATTCTTTGGTTCTTTATATTCCTTGTAGTTATTATCTGTTTTTTTATTTAGATATACCTGGCATTTAATCTTTTCTTTTTTGTTATTTGTTTGATTTCTTTAGTCTACCATGCTATTTGCCTTTTATCTTTATTTTGTTTGCTTGTACCACATACAATACAAACAGACTCAATTAAAGTGGATCTGAATATTCCCCACTTCTCATCAATATTCGTGTGTCTCATGTTATCTTCGTAATTTTGCAATCTAATTTGTACTATTTGTTCATATTTTTCTGCTATTGCCCTATTTCTGAGTTTGAACGATTTTATTACTTCTTGACTTGTTTTGCTTTTCGTCTCCTTTTATTGTATCTTCGTTTTGAACGTTTATGTCTGTCACTAATAAGTAGTGGTCACTCCCAATTTCCTAGCCCCTCTTAACAACTACATCTCTTATAGTTTCTCTGTATTCAGTAGCATTAGCTAGGTAATAATATATAAACTATTATTGAGTGTTCTCCTCTACTTGGTTATGCTCTGGGCCTTACACCTTTGTGGGTAATATAGATTTTTTATTTTATGTATATGCTAAAACTAATTACTCTCAAATACAAGAAAAGAAATTCTAAGAAATTCTGTAAGAAGACGTATCGTTCAACAACCTGTTAAAAGTTGTGTATAGCAGTGAAATGCAATACTTTCACTAATAAAAATACCATAAAAATAAGCAAATTGATTGTGCTTTATTAGTAAAAGTAGTATTATATAATATATTGAAAAGTAATGGTCCAAGATTGGAGCCCTGTGGAACACCATTTGCTGATTCAAACTCAGATGAATAAAACCCATTATAGAATACGTAGTCAATTCTGTTAGTTAAGTACGATTGAATAAACAAACATAAATTGGGAGAAAAACCAAAGGAATGTGATACTAAAAAGAAGTCGTTTTGGAACTAAGTTGTAATACCTACAATTGTTTTGAGATGGATAGCAAAAGAATAGAAGTAAGAATTTAGCTTGATACGAAATAAAGCCAGCCATCTAATAAATGCCGAACCTCTTTTTAAACGCCGCAAAGATAGATGCCCCAAATAGTTAACCGCCCGGGCGTTTATTAGAATAAATGCGGTAATTGTTTTTTCTGATGCAAAGAAAATAATTACCCAATTTTTAGCAATAATCAATTATTTAATCAAATCTATAATTAAACCTATAATTTTATGCTGTTACTATGACATATGTGTATTTGTTCAAATCTTACGTGATGCAAATGACCCTAAATTACTACTAATCTAAACAGATATTCGTCATCAACTCATCACTTTACAACCAGCCGTGATTGTAGCGTATCGCAATCATATTGTATTACAAACTCATATGTAACAAGATTACTCAATCACATAACGTAGAGCATGATTTATATGTCTATTCACATCAACATATGTTCTATAATACTATGTACTTATCTGGATAAATATAGTACAACTATTTATAAATACTACACGATCTTCATCAATTGCTTTGCGGTAACTTGAATGAAGTAAATAGAAGAGATAGTATTGGACTTTCATCACAAATACATACGCACATGCTGAAATAACATTGGGTTCTTGAAGATTTTACCATTACGATAACTGGTTGGCTACATAAAATAGGACAAACCATATTTAAACAGTACTGTTATCAGGCAAAATCTAAACAGCAAATGCGCGATAAGCTTTTATTAATTTATTGTTCTGCTTTAAGAGATGTTCTTTGTAGATTTAAGCGATTGCAAAACGCATTTACGTAAACACTATTATCATGATTATACATAAAATATAGTCACTACATTCTTCATATGAATGCACAACAAATTATAAACAGTGGTAAATGATTTTAATCTTGTTTAACAAGTTTCGTATAGAAAATTAAAATTTCTGTTGCAAAAGAAATGGTTTACAAGGAAACACCGTGAACTGTCAAATTCAGATTTAAATGAAACTTGGCAGAGTCTAACAGTACCTTGGAATAACAACAAAACCATTTTCTGTTTCTGCCCAATCGCCCGATTTCGAGGTACAGCCCCCCTCAAAGGTTTGAATGATTTTAAAATTTTTGTAAATATCTCGGAAACTATAACAGATTCCTGGTTTTTTGTAGAATATAATTTGAACTAGGGCAAGTTTCGAAATTTCTTTCCGCGTCACTCTTGCAATCTGCGGCCTGGCGTTATCCTGTAGAACACCACTTTCTTTCAATTGATCAAAGAAGACCGTTTTAGGATGAGTGCTGCTTGTACTCGTTAAAGCTGTTCACAATACAAATTAGCAGTGGTGGTTTCACCCCTTTCCAAAAACTCATAATGAATAATGCCTTTTGTTGTCCACCAAACACAACAAAATTTTGTTTGAGTGCACGGAAGCTTTGGGAGTGTGTGGTACCGAATCAGTAGGCGATAACCAATGATACGATCGCTTAGAACTTGAGTACAATATCCAATTTTCGTCGCAGGTTAACAACCGATCAATAATGGCTCATTATCGTTGCGTGAAATATTTACCGAACAAATGGTAAGACGATTGAATTTATCATTTGATAATTCATGAGGGATCCATTTGCTTAACTTGCACCTCTTTCCTAGCTGATAAAGGTGCAAGCGAATGTTTTCATCACTCACATTTAACCTTTCTGCAAGTTCTAAACACGGTGTACTGGAAGTTTCCTCCACAACCTGTTGAATATCCTCGTTGTTAATGATCTTCGGTCTCACAGATCCTGCTTCATCTATCAAGCTGAGATCTCCCAAAGAATTTTTTTTCAACTACTTCTGTGCTGTACGATGACTTACGGAATCATCTCCGAATGCGGTACATACGAGGTGTGTAAATTAAGTAATGAGAATGACAGGGTAGCGTTTGATATGGCAACACGGGAAGCACGCGACATGGAGGGGCGACAAGTGGACATTGTAATACGCGTTCAGTGCAAGATTGAACTCGATCAAGTCATTTGGTTGTCCGTTGTCGTTTTTTCTCGTGAAGCCGGTTTTCGTAGTGCGTTCTACAAATGAAAGACATTAATGTTGATTAACTGTTTGACCTTGAGGCACGAATTCTTTGTGAACGATTCCCTGGTTTCCAAAGAAACAAATCAGAATGCTCTTGTTTCCGGGTCATACATCTCATCACCAGCAATGACACGTTCTAAAAAATCTGAACGCACAAGATCACGGATTTTGTCGATATTGCCATCGGTTCTTGCAGTGAAGGCCTTCCGCTGCGTGACTCATCTCCCATCGACTCTCTTCCTTCTGACAATGCCTTAAATCACCGAAAAATCTTTTGACTAAACACTGCCTCCGTAGGCCTGCTGAAGTTTTGCAAAAGTTTCTGTTGCACTTTGCCCAAGTCTGAAGCAAGACCTGATGGCACACCGTTGCTCGAAATTAATGTCTTTCATTTGTAGAACGCACTACGGAAACCGGGTTCACGGAAAAAACGACAACGGACAACCAAATGACTTGATCGAGTTCAAACTTGCACTGAACGCGTTTTACAATGTTCACTTGTCGCCCCTCCATGTCCCCTGCTTCCCGTGTTGCCATATCAAACGCTACGTTGTCATTTTCATTACTTAATTTACACACCCCGTATTTTTGGCGTCGCCATTGCAGTTTTGGTACCAAGTTTGTACTCATAGAGTAAACAGCCTCGAATTAAAGTTTTATTCGTTGCCATTTTTAATTATTTAAAACTAGGAATTAAACAAAAAAACACAACATGTGTAAGCGTCCGATAAAAAAAAATTCATACTAAAGTGCAACAAGTGCTAGGGATCAACAACTTAAAAAATATTCATGGTACTCTATACAAAAACCGCATGAACTTCTTTGGTTACCTGATATATTGTTACATATTCTATCCATGTCCGTGATATCTTCCATTCTTCTTACTATTTCAATTTTTGCGGTCGTTGTCTTCGACTTTAAACTTTGAGTCAGTGCCCACATTCAGTCATATATGAAAGCGGAAATAAAGATGGTTTTTAAATTTTTAGATTTGTATTTTTGTCTACTTCCCTTTTGTTTAGGAAAACAGACTTCAATGAATCAAACCATCTTGTTGTTTCCACTATCATGTTATTTATGTCAGCTTCTATGTTTTCCTGGGTTCTCAAGGATTAGCTTCAGATACTTTAAACTTTCCGTTGCTTTTATATTGTAACCATCAATTTATTTATTTATTTATTTCTCGTTTTGATCACAATGTAATATAGAATAAGTTAAACAGTACAATAATAAGTTAAAATCATAATCTCAAATAACACCTAAATTAGCATAAATTATATCAAATTACATAACATAACATAGTTCTAACACATATATTGTCAATTACACATAGGTATACTATCCAGGTGACAGATACTCTCAACACTATAATAAGAATTGGTTACTAGGTAATCCCTAACCGTGCCCTTAAATCTTTTTAGATTAGTAATGACTTTAATTTCCGTATTGTACACAGCAACGCCGGAATACGTAGTATTGTTCTCATATTCGACGTATTGGAACTCTGAATATCTGCGCCATCTCTTGTAGATGTAAATTTTCCAAGTTTTTGTTAATTAGGCATAGAGCATGCAAAATGTACAGTGATGGTACAGGAAAGGATTCCATGTTATCTAAATAATGGTTGAGATATGTTAGACGTAGTACATTGGAAGATATACTCTTCACCAGATCACCACAGAAAAAAAAGTGTTGAACGCAGTGCCTTGGAAGATATGCTCTTCACCAGATCACCAGTGGAATAACCAGTGTTATTCCACTGGTGATCCGGTGAACAGCATATCTTCCAAGGTACTACGTCTAACACTTTTTTTCTTTGTAGGTTCTACGGAGGATGGCAACTTAGTTGCAGAAAGTCTTTCACTCATTAAGGTAGTTGTGTACACTTGTTATTGATCTTGTTTCTGGAGCCTATTTGCACTTATTTATATGTATTCTTCCCTATATAGATTCATATGAGAATTAGTTTAATTTTTTCCCACTTAACTTAAAACAATAAAATCAACAATTAGTGAAAAGAGATATATTTGAATTAATTCCATAAAATCATTAACGTTTACGCGCACCGGTCTTGTTTACAATTTTTGCAATTATTTGTAGCTGATAATATCTATTTCCCTATTCATATTTATTGTGTTTCCTGAACTTTTGCTGCACCTTTACTTTATATAGTTTGCGAAAATGTGGTGTTCACGGTTATGCTAATAATATTGGTATCAAATAAATGCGTCGTGATACTTTAATTAGACCCGATTCGTAACGTTTTGAATTAATTTTAAAGAAAGTACATTTACTGGACATCATATGTCATATTTTAACATGCTCCCTAGCGGCGTTTATTTCCAAATACAAAAGCTAGTCAGGTCTTTTTTGGATGTTTAATAATATCAGAATAGATTATATCAAGCACGCTTCTTATAGATAGATAGACCCTGATACAACTTTCAGCTGTTAAGTCTGGTACAATTTGCAAATGTATGGCTCTTACTACGACACTTGTGAACAACATTATGTACACGTTTTCCCTTCCCTTCGTTTTGGACCAGCAAAATCAGTTCTGGTAACCTTAAAAGGAGCTGTTCTAGGTAATGGAGCAAATGGTTGGTTACCTGCCTTAGCTCTTAGTTCCTTACATATCATGCATGGATTCGGAACGGTTTTAATACGTGGCCCGGCATGGATTATCCAACATTGTCATAGTAGTAGAGATTCGCCATAGTGGATAATATGATATCTTTTTATTATCATATCGGTTAAAACAGACCTTCTGGACAAAATTATTGGATGTCTGGTACCATAAGGTAACTGTGCTTCTTGTAATCATCCGCCCAATCTCAAAATCCCATTTTCATTCAAAAACGGACTGAGAGTCAAAATCTCGATTCTATTTCTTTGCCCTTGGTGAGTGAAATTATTTCTTGAGTAAAATACCTTCTCTGAGTAATTTTGATCAAATATCTCACACATTCTTCTATCTCTGTAATCTTTATCTCTGTATCTTACTTTGTGGTACTCTTGTATTCATCACAAATCTTTTTACACAGGAAGTGATTCTAAGTATTTTATCAAAGTTACTATATGTATCTAGCGAAAACAAATGTTCCTTCCACTGCGTCCCCACCCACTTCTAGAGGATTGTTCTTTAAGTACGAAATCTTCATCACATGGCTAATGACATTCTGTTTTCAACAACCTAGCAGGCCCATGTTTCCAGATTTTAGATCCCAAAAGATCCTTTGATGTATTCGCTGTCGTTAATAAGTCAGTTGGATTTTCCGATCCTGGACAATGTCTCCATTCCTCACTGGCCAACTTTTTCTGACTCTCTATGGGATACCTTATATATCCCATAGGGAGTCAGAAATAAAAAGAAAGTTGGCCAGTGGTGATAATTACCTTTCCTTGCATTAATCCAGTGAAAAATTATCTTTGAATCGCTCCACAAATAGGCTTTATCAATTCTTAAATCCAAGTTATCTAAAATATAGTGTTGTAATCTTGCTGCGCAAAGCAGTTAGTTCTAATTTCGGTAACGTTAACGTAGCTTCTCCTTTGGCACTAATTGGAGCTACTCTGTTTTTTGCTATTAAATCTTGCCGTCGGGTTCGCCATTAATGTTAATCGTTTTAATATAAGCCACCGCACCTTTAACTCTTGGGCTTGCATCTGCAAATACGTGCAAGTCGATAATATTCATGTAAGTTACAGAATTTCTTGGTACTGAAAAATCGTTTAATAATGGTAACTCTGTGCGCCATTTAGACTAATCGATAATCAACTTCTCAGATGGAATAAAGTCCCAATCGATTTTCTGCTACCAAATATCTTGCATTATAATCTTAGCTCTTATAGCAAACGGTCCAAGGTACCCCAAAGGGTCATATGTTTCGGCTAAAGTGTATAACGACGCATTTTATAGTCATCTGTCCTCTGAAATTGCGTAAAATCGATGACGCTATGACGACAACAATATTAGCACACCATTTTCGAAGATTCATTTTCGCTTTTGCCAGAACTTCTTTGCCTTCAGAGTAAAGACGTTGCCCTTTTTATAGAGCATCGACAGCTACGAGAGTGTTATGATAAATACCGGTGTTTGGCGACAGATGGCGCTTTGTGTGAAAAGCTGCATTACCGACTGTGAGCACTATTCTTTAGTCGACATCTAGGTATCAAAATTTCGGAAAGATTCATTGAGTATTTTACTTGTTATAGCTGTTGAAAATGTCTAACTGTATGTATTTTTGCACTCATGGAAAAAGAACAATACCGGTCAGTGATTAGATTTCTTTTTTTTAATGGGAAAAATGCGCAGAAATCAATGATAAGTTGCATGCGGTTTAAATGAATCATGCACCATCGATGGCTATCAACCATCAGATACTGGTTTAATGAATTTAAGCGTGGCCGAACCTCCGTCTTTGATGGGGAGCGCCCAGGTCGTCTTGTTGGGGTGATTACTGACGATATGGTCAATAAAGTGCATAATATCGTATTAGCAGACCGCCGGATGAAGGTAAGAGAGATTGCTAAGATGGCAAACATCTCAATTGAATGTGTACAAAATATCCTGCACGAAAAATTGGATATGAGAAAGCTATCCGCGAGATGGATGCCGCGTCTGCTGACGATTGGTCAGAAACGGAATCGTGTGATAACGCAATGTTTGGCCGCGTTTAAACGTAATATGAGTGACTTTCTGCGGCGTTATGTGACCGTTGATGAGGCATGGATTCATCACTACACGCCGGAAACCAAAGCTCAGTCGGCACAGTGGGTTTCTCCCAGCGAACGTGCACGAAAGACGGCAAAGACGATACGATACCATCAGGCGGAAGAGTTATGGCGAGGATTTTTTGGTATTCGCCAGGTATTATCTTAATAGATAATCTGGATAAAGGGAGAATGACCACGGGTCAGTACTATGCTAATTCATTGGACCGATTCGACGCCGAAGTAAAGAGGAATAGGCTACACCCAGCGAAGAAACAAATCTTCTTTCACCATGATAACGCCCCGGTCCACTAATCGGCAATTGCGCAACAACACTGGCTCAGTTACGGTTCGAGGTGTTGTCCCGTCCATCATATTCGCCAGATTTGGTATCGTGTGCTTTTTTTTTCTTTTACCTAATATGAAAAAATGCCTTGGTGGAAAACGGTTTACGTCGAATGAAGATGTCATTGCGGAAACAGAGGCTTATTTTGCAGAGTTTCACAACTCTCATTATTTGGATGTCTTAAAAAAATTTGAACATCGTTGGACTAAGTGTATAGAGATAGAAGGAGATTATGTCGAAAAATAAATATACCACATGCGAAGCAATTGCGCTGTTTTTCTGAACACAGGTATTTATCATACCACCCTCGTACAATGAGGTCATCTACATAAAAGGAATGAAGCACAATTTCACACACAAATTCATAATCTGGTAAGTTCTCGATCACATGCCCTTTCAAAGTAGCCGCTAATAAGAAAGGACTGCACATAACACCAAACGTCACACGGGTCATGCGATACTTTGCAATTATGACATTGGCGCTCATTTCGTTTTAATCTGAGATGCAAGAGAGCCTTTTCAATGTCCGTAATAACTCCTGCCGTTTCGAAAGTTCAAAGGCACACTTGAGATACTAAATTTTCTCTTATTTTTATATTTACTTTAATGTAAAAACAATTAATTCATAAACAACACATACGATATTAATTTAGTATTCTCATTTTTTTTAAATGGGAACAGGTTTCTTTCCATTTACAAAAGAACAGCAAGAGTAGGATAAAAAAGATGCAAACATATCGTATTTTGCAGTTATAGTTATTACATTTAGAAGTTGGCAGCCAAATGAAGGGGCGGCCAAGACGTCGCAGCATTACATAGAAGCAGCGATCAGAAATAAATTCAGGCAATGCATATAATAAATAGATTTAATACCTTCAATTTATCTTAATCAACATATCTAACACATAAATGTAATTTCACATTAATACAATCAAAAATAGGGGCGGCAAATTTATACATGCACGCAGCCGGCCAAAATGTGTGGCCCTAGGTGACTAAATGTACGAATACGATTTTAAAATCTGACTTACCGTTATAATTTATCCTTCTTCCAACCATTTTCGTTGTAAATATGATAAGTAAATTTTAACTGAAGTATTATTGTAGAAAACGTAAATTTGAACAATTGAAATAATCACTGCACTACCAAAATGATTGTATTAGGTTGCTCGTTGTAATCCATTCATAATGATCTGCATAACCGCACAACACATATAACTTCACTCAATGTATAACGTACATTAGTAGAATACGCACTGCTATTACTGTAGAGTAGAATTATTATTATCTTTCAAACCGCGACCAACTTCGAAGAGCAACTGGCGCGAATTGAAGTTATTGTTTTTTTTAGATAGTAAGCTTTGCTTGTAAGAATTGCATCACTGCTTAGTCACATTTATTTACCTAATGCATTAGCATATTAAACGTAGCACGAGTAACATTTGAATTCTTTCATTCCATTTCGAAAAGCGATTACAAAAAAAAATACGTATATTATGCCGCACTGTTACAGGAACCATTAATAAGGAAAAACAGAGAGCGAAAAAACACTACAAGCTATTAATATACGTATACAGGGATTTTATTACAAAATCTACCTACGCGAACACATATTTCGGAATGCAGATCATTTCTATAATTTCATTCTGTAGGTATCTCACACAACAAACATGTATTGTAACACAGTCAGAATATAATAGTTTTTAAAATTAAATTGTTAAGGTCTCGGTAACTTAGTGCTCGTCCAACTGTTCCTTGCGACATAAGATATTTACAAATGTAGGTATTTATGTATGCATTCACGGTCAATGTATGTATGCACGTATGCTCACATCGGAACGGAGGATTGCTTTGTGAATGGCAACCGCGCATTCGAGTCTCACTGACAACGAGAGATATAGAGTCGCAGTGTATTATAAGTTATAAGTAGAGCTATGCAAACCCGCGGATATCTGCGGATTTGCGGATTTTTTTGCGGATGCGGATAATTTTAACTACTAAGAGAGCGGATGCGGATAGAGAACGCAGAATTGCGGTTTATCCGTATCAGCACATAGTCGTTTTAGATAATGTTACTTTGCCATCGTTATTAGTTAAATAAGTTTCAACAACATTATTTATTTTTTATATCTTTATAAATTATTATTTATAGATATACAATAAAATTAATGCACAGGATTAAAAAAATCAGTTCACAGATGACCCTCAAGTTTTGCAACACATTTGTAGGTGCAGAAGCATCTACGCGAAAATTCTAAAACTTGCTAAAAAAACTATACTATCAAAACCGGTTAATAAAAGCAAATGACACTGCTAGGGAGACTTGGTCTATTGTTAATGATCTGAGAAATAAAACCGGCACCTCAGAACCAGAGTGTCCCGATGCAAATGAACTTAATCATTATTTCGTTAATGTTGCCAAAAAATTAATCTCAAATATACCTCCAGGAAATGACCCTCTCTCTTACCTTGCGGCCACCAATATGAATTCCTCCAGCTTCCTTTTAAGGCCCATAAGTAACCTAGAACTACTGCAAACAATAAAGGAGATTAAGAGTAAATCAACGCCCAGCACTGATGGTCTTTCCATTATTATTTTTCGGAGCTTTCCGGTTGATGCCATCGATTCCCTAGTTACTCTAATAAACGACTCATTTTTGAAAGGTATTTTTCTTCAATGTCTTAAAACAGCTATTATCATCCCTCTTCATAAAGGCGGTGATAAGGATGATCTTAATAATTATCGCCCAATTGCCCTACTCCCAGTTTTATCAAAAATTATTGAGAGATTAATAAAAAACAGCTAATGACTGTTCTTAAAAAATTCAAAATTATAACGCCCGCACAGTTTGGCTTCTTGTCCAATTCAGGTACAGCCGATGCCTTGTTCTCGGTCTTCAATGAAGTCTTTACTAATATAAATAACAAGCACTTTACAGCAACCGTGTTCTGGGACTTTGCCAAAGCCTTTGACTGTGTCAGTCATGACATCCTAATAAAGAAATTATCTTACTATGGGAGTCGTGGTACTGCTCTGGAATGCTTCAAATCTTACCTTTTTAATAGGAAACAGATCGTGAGAGCGAATGGATTTTACTCATCGTCTATGGAAATTGACTCTGGCGTTCCGCAAAGCTCAGTGCTTGGTCAAATACTTTTCCTTCTCTTCATCAATGACATCACCAATTTAAAGATCAGCGGGCACCTATGTTTCCTCGCAGACCACACTAGCATCACTTGGAGCAGCCCTGACAAAGTAGACATACAATCGGCTATATCCAGCGACTTAACCATTATCAAAAAGTGGTGCAATTCAAATTGCCTATGTTATAATAAAGTAAAAACCGTGGTGCACTGCAGCAACCATGTGTTTTCAATGATGAGACTATCAATATAGTTTCTTCTGTCAGATTCCTGGGTCTTATTGTCGATGACACTCTTAGATGGTCTCTGCATATCGACACCCTCGCCAGGGAGCTTAATCCTCCCTCTGCTCGAATCACTTACTTTGCCCTTTTCGAATCGCATCTTCGTTACGCTCTACCCTTTTGGGGCACGTGTACTTTATGCAATTTTAATACCATTTTTAAACTGCAAAAAAGGGCAATTCGCTACATATTTCGTCTTCGGAGCAGAGATCATTGTCAATCTTACTTACTAAACCATAAAATCCTAACTCTCCCTACGTTATTCATTCTTGAAACTGTCTCACTAGTTCGTAAACAACTTTCTGATCTACCTAAACGACATCACCATAACTATGTTACAAGACGCTTTGATCACGATCTTTATCTTCCAATACCATGTGCAGAGTTGACTAAAACCTCAATCATCTACAACGCAATCAAGCTGTACACCATCTCCCAATCCAACTTAGATCGATATCAACCTATTCCGCAGGAAGGTTAAATCATAACTCCTAATAAAACCCCTTTACGCACTTAGCGACTTTTTCGGAGGAGTGTAAAATTTTAAATTTAAATCTGTATTTTTTTTTGTATTTTTACACTTACCTGACAACTTAGTGTGTCAACACTATGTATTACTTGTTTGTTTGTTTACCTATTTTTAATTTTAATTTTCGCTTAGCTCTGTCCATAAAATTTTGTAATTTTTTATGACAATAAAGCTCGTTAAAAAAAACTCGAAAAAGCATGGGAAATTTTGCGGTCATTCATTATAATATCATTGTAATATGAATGTAATCAAAAGAATAACACTGCATTGCTGAGTAATCGATTTAAACAATGGAGCGATAGATTCGACATACGTACGGGGTTATAAACGTACATAAACTTTTTGATAAACTTCCAGGGGGATCTTGTCCGCATTAAATAAAAATTTCTGTGACTGCCCTGCGTTAGATGTACCACGGTCTCTTCATTAAATTCATTTCTCTTTAATTTGAAGTTATTAGTGCAATGGAAACAACACGTCAGGACATTAAAAATAAAATAGTGAATAGTGAACGTATAATAAAGAGAAAAGAAAGTAAATCAAGTATTTGGATATCGTTTGGAATAAATTGCAATGTAGGTGGAAGTGTCATTGAAAATTATGTAATATGTACATCGTGCAAACATGTGTTTCCTTGCATAAGTCATAAAACTGGTACATCCAATTTATTGAAGCACAAGTGCAATATACAAAAAATACAATACTATCTTTCATTAAAGAAAAAATTCTTCATTAAAGTAGAAAATTCTGTGCCGGTTACTAAAGAAATCAAGGACCCGCTAATGAAGGAGTGTATTAGTTTTGTAGTTAAGGATACCCGACCATTTGAAATTGTTAATGGTGAAGGGATGAAAGATTTTGCTAAATGTATAGTTGCCTCATTCTACCAGTTAATAGAAATACCAAGTTGACAGCAGATCTCGCACTCCGGTGAGAACTGAGCATACGTGTATAGTAATAGTGATATTTATTTCTTGGCTCAAATAAATACAAATATACACACATACTATATTACAGGGCGAAAACACTAAATCACCTTATCTTCCCCTAGCCTTTGATCACTTCCAACATTTTTCTGTCGAAAAAATCTTTTTCTCGGCGTGACAAATAAATTGAACTAATTTCTCTCGTCATTCACAGGATTCTTCCTGCTCTGTATCACTCCATACCAGGAATTTAGTTTCGCCTTTTCTGGTTTACCCTAATCATGGATTTTATGCAAATTTCCACAAAATCCACAATTTAGACCCGAAATTGCAATGCCTGTCACTTTGGCGTGCATTATTTTTTTTTTATATTATAGCAAAGTTTTTTTTGTAAATTATGCCATAGTACCACTCTTGCGTAAATGGATTATCACGAATAGTTTTAGAATTTGATAAAAAATAATAGTTAAATCATGTTTCATTTAACAAAAAGAAAATACTTGAAAAAGTTTGTGTACTGACAATGAGTTACGGTTTTAAATAGATAACCTAACCTTGGCCTTGTTGCTTACATTTTGTATTGTGAATTACTTAAAACCCTACTCGTAAAATATGCACAATGAAATACAGTGCATTCCGCTTAACAGAAAAACCGTTTAATAGATATCGACGCTTGTATGAACGTTTTCTTGAGGAACAGATACAGATATATATTTTCTTCAATATTGTACGCCGCTTACTAGAACACTGTTCTTAATAGATCAATGCGGTGGTTTAGACATTCCGAAAAAAACATATTATCATTTGTAGTAAGCTTTGTGTATTGACCGAAAACATATATACTTTAACGCAATTTGTGAATTAAAATGTGTGTGTGTGTTGTGTAATAAAATAAAATCATAGAAAAAATTAAAAAGCAACGTGGGAGCCCTTCCAATAGTGAATTATTCCGTATAATAGGTGTGTCCAGATCCACAATATCTCGCTTAATTACGAATCAAGAAAAATTACAGAAAGGATGGGTTGATTTAAAAAATCACAAGCACATTGTGGTTTCAAGCATTTGGAAAATGAGACCTTGCAAAGTGAAGCAGGTAACTTAGAAAATGAAACGATATCGAGAAATCAAGAACAAAATTTAGACATTTCACATTGTTGGGAAAACTATGAAGAGTATATTAACATAGACAATGATATTAATTGCTTTGACATAGGTTCACACGGAGCAGAAGACGAAATAATTGCAGATACAGTAGAAGGAAATGAATTAGAACAGGAAGGAGATGAAAACCATGATGCTGAACTTGGCCCAGTTAGTATCAAAAGAGCTCATAGTTGCATATCTAAACTGAGACGCTATTTTGTCGAAGAAGGCAACAGCGAAAGCCCAGCTCTGGACATTTGCGTAGATTTTGTTTGTAAGCAAATGAAAAATAATGTATGTCAAAAGACAATAGATGAATATTTAAAAAAATATAATTTACTGCGTGTGTACATATGTATGTCTATTGCAATGATCTTTTAACAACATCTTGTCGTTTCATTGTTATTGTAAAGGTTTGTGAGCTAGGAAGCAATCGCTACCATCGAATTGTTGATCATCTGGGATAATTGAATAAGCGAAAGACTGC
>JARFOC010041083.1:0-23830 GCA_031763485.1 Osmoderma eremita | reverse complement strand
ACGAAATTATTCCCCATTTTGGTAGTAATATGGTAATAGGAACGTTCTTTTTACGTTCCCATGTTATGTCGCGATACCTATTGTGCTAGTTGGGAGTACCTTGCTACTTTGCATCCCACCTAGATCGCCAAGGGCAAGTGGATGTCGTTTATACTGATTTCAGTAAGGCTTTTGATAGTGTTGATCATAGTATACTGCTAGCTAAGTTGGATAGTATTGGTACGTCCTTGCTGCGTCTAATTTGCTCTTACCTATCCCAAAGAGAAGGCTATGTTTTCTACAATGGATACTCGTTAAGACCCTTTCAGTTATCGACAGGGGTGCCTCAAGGGTCTAACTTAGGACGGCTATCTTTTAATATACATATTAATGATCTTCTACGCAACTTAAACTAACTTTCTGGCATACGCGGATGTTTTAAAAATTTATCGTGCAATTGAGGCGAATGGTGATTGCAGTATTCCACAAAATAACTTGAATATCATTTGGAACCTGATGTGAACGCAGTAGAATTTCTCTAAACACCAACAAATGTATGGTAGTTTCCAGCACGAAGCGTCATAATCCTTTACACTACGACTATTCTCTACTATCAGAACAGATCTCGAGGGATTGTAAATTAAAGGATTTGGGAGTTCTATTCGACGCATTTCTTTTGCTGACCACAGTAATTGTATGACATTAACTGCATCTAGGAACCTTGGATTCCTTATCAGAAGCTGTCGAAATTTCGGAGACCAACACACATTGAAAAGCTTGTATTTTGCTTTCGTAAGAAGTCGACTTGAGTATGGTTGTCTGATATGGTTTCCACACTATGTCTATCAAAAATTAGATTTGGAGAAACTAAAAAGACGTTTTTTAAAAATTGCTAACGTATAAAATAGAGGGGATTTATCCCGCTCGGAACACGGATTACGGCCTACACAATTTTCAAAGCTTGTCTGACCGTAGAAACCTATAGAGCAGTAATTTTCTCCTTAACCCAATTACAGCGACCGATCGTTATAAAGATTTAAAAAAAAAAAGCCTTAAAAGTATCCTCAATTTAAAAATGTTAACAAGACGTAAACTTTTGCTTATTATTTACAGATCGCCGTAGTGATTTGATAGTTTGGACAGTGTTTGAGTGCATGCAATGCAATTACCTTGTGATCATAATTTCGAAGAATTTCTTTATTCTATTTAGTGTTAGCAGAATTTATTTTCGCTATGTCTTCAAAACGGTAAGTTTATACAGGTTTTCTTTCGGTTGAAAATTATTTTATGCACATTTTTTATAAATGTACGAGTTGTTTGAAAACACACAAAAGTTTGATTTTTATCCTATTCTTTCTAAATAAAAAAAAAATGATACATTTGGTGATCGTTATAACGATCAGTAGTAATTTGGGGATGTATTTTTAACTTTCAAACCCAGGTATGCTAAATCATTTACTCTCAATGAAGTCATTGACGAATTGGAACAATTGGAGGATCCAATTCCAAGAAATATAACCATTTTACCACCGGATAATGCGAATGCTGATATTACAGACGAAGACTCTGGCGATGAGGAGTTTATTACTTTGAATAACCTTCCAGGTTTGACACAGATCGTAAATAAATATCTCGTATGTATGCCGAGTTGTTTCTTATAGAAATATGTATGTTTTTCATTTAGGTTCGCAGCTAACAGCTCGTGCAGAGATAGAATACATGTCCTCCGACAGTGATGAGGATAGTATGCCCTTGTCTTCTTTAGCAAAAGAAGTCGAAGAATCGAGGAAGTCTTGATCGAGGAAGGTCGTCAACCTGAGCCATCTACGAGTACATGTAATTCAACTCCTGTTATAAGCAACACGCTAACCGTTGCTTTTGTTGATCCAACAGTACCAAAAAATCAAAAATATACTTGGAGAAATCGTCCTAATCCACACGACAGGCCACAATAGCAAGAAAACCATGGGCAAAATACCTTCAAACGCCCTTGCATTACTTTGAGTATATGTTTGGTGGCAGTGTTGTCGAATTATTAGTCAAATATAAAAATCTTCAAAAGAATAAAGTAGGTAATGTGACAACGAGTGAAATGAAGTGTTTCCTTGCTATACTTCTTTACAGTGGATACATCGTAATTCCCAGAAGACATAGGTATTGGGAAAAATCATCAGACACTGAGTTCAGTATTGTATATAACGCAATGTCGAGGGATAGATTTGCATTTATCATGACTCACCTCCACTATTGTGACAATGCTCAGATAACTAACCAAGGCGACAAATTTGAAAAGTTGAGACCACTTTTCGATATGCTGAACGAAATATTTTTAAATATGTCTCCTTTAGAAGAATTGTACAGCAGCGACGAGGCAATGGTACCGTACTATGGAGAACACAGCTGTAAAAAATTCATACGTGGAAAACCAATTCGTTGGGGATATCAATTCTGGGTTGGTGCAACTAGATTAGGTTATGTACTATGGTTTGATCCGCACCAAGGCCATACAGCAATTATTCCACCGGTATATAGGCAGTTAGGTCTCGGAGCTGGTGTTATTTTACGTTTTGCTGATCATTTACAATTTCATTTCTCCGGTGCGCCTTGTCACCTGTACTTTGACGATTCTTTTTCGTCTATTCCTCTCTTTCACGAATTAAGTAACAGAGGACTCAAAGTCACTGCGACAATTCGCGGGGACCGTACAAAAAAGTGCCCTTTACCGTCCAAAAAAAAGGTTCAAGAAAACAGAAAGAGGCACATTCCAGTTCAAGTCTAGCCAACCAGAGCATATTTTAGTTTGTAAGTGGAATGATAACAGTGTGGTGATAGTAGCATCCAATTCAGATACCATCGAACCCTTACATAAAGCCAAACGGTTTTCGCAGCAGCACAAAAAATACGTACATATTGATCAGCCTGCAATTGTAAAAAGCTACAATGAAAAGATCGGAGGAGTCGATAGGTCCGATCAAAATATTAGTCTTTATCGTACATCTATTCGTGGCAAGAAATGGTATTTCTCATTATTTCCTCACCGTTTGGATATGGCCACTCATAATGCATGACAACTTTACAAATGTAATGGAGAATTCCGGAGAACTATTGCTAGGAGCATCTTGGAAACACGTAAAAAAAACTGTGAAGCATGGTCCTTGTCGCACTCCTAGAAACTACAGGGAAACTTCACGCTACGACAGAATAGATCATCTAGTAGACTACAATGACTCTCAGTTTCGATGTTCGCTTCGCAAAAAAAGGCTTCACTTGTCAAAAATGTAAAATCCATTTGCACCCTAAAACATGTTTTATAACTTACCACACGCCAACGTAAATATACTAGTTACATAATTAATAGTTCTAAAGTACTGAATAAAGCATTATTCATAGTAATGACCGCGCTTCTTTAATTAAAAACAGGACACAATCGATAAATTGGTACTTGTATGAGCGCTAACCTACCCGTCTGTTACTACTGATCGCTAGAACGATCCTCATTTTCCGAGCTTTCCAGAAAACCCAGATTTTTTTGGCTACTATTCCATCGTTACTACATTCACCAAGGTATTAATATCAAAAAAATATCGAGATACGAGACAAAAATAGTTTCAGTAACAACCGGGTTAAAGTATTGCAGAATGAAGTTGATTGTCCTTAGCTCTTGAGTCTACCTGACTTTAATGTACCATCCAATAATGTTAATAAATTTAAAATTCGTTCCTACATTGATGAGTCGGTCAGGGTTTCATTATTTTATATTTGGCCTTGAATTAAATCATAAAAACGCTTCGCTATACCGTTTTGCTTTATCTTTATTGAATCTCACAGAATTCTCAAAACCTTCGAAGCGTTTTCAATATTATTTTTATATTCCCCAGTCGCCTTTGCTTTCAAACTTGACCCCTGGAATCTTTACGACAATACAAGTAACCTCAATACCATATCCTACACTACGGAGGAGCCTATACAGAGAGATACGTGGAATTTCCTCTTGTATTGTTGTTATTAAAGTCGTATTTTTTTTTATTTGCTTTAACGGTGTAAAACGGTTTCTACGCTTATTAAAGGCGTGTAGTAATTCCTTATCGGACAACGCACATTGGCATCGGCAGCGCGGGATTTAAGCAAGATGTATGGTCGTCCCTTCAGTGGCTACCACCATAACGTTCAGCGGTGGTGGTGAATTATATCGGTTCTGGTGCGCCAATTATTCGGAGCGTGTCGTAAATCAAATCCGGATTCATAACGAAACTATCGGCGCGCGTACAGTTCCGAGATATATTGCGCTGTCTGCCTCTTGGATATGTATGTTTGTTTTGGTTGAATTTATGGAGGCGCAGCAGTTAAGTACGTTAGCTGTAAATGAACTGTGAAGCATATGTGTGATTCGCTCGGATATGGATGAAAATATTTACTTCGCGAGTAAGAATGTTGGAAAATAGGGATGTGCTCATTAAAATGAATTAGAAAATAATATAAACTTAACAGTCTCATTACACTAAAGGTCATGGGAATATCTATAAAGAAAAGGCTGAGAAATTATTGCCACAATCGGAATTTTGATGGTTCCTCTTCGGCTGTAGATCTAGAACAAGAAGGAGTAACCGAATGGGATCGGAGAGAGTAATCTATTCAAAATCACTAAGAATTGGAAGGAAACAGCTGAGAGTTTTCTAGAAGGAGCTAATCTATTGATTAAACAAAAGGAACAGACTCCATAAAAAACAAAAGCAACACCCACAAAATAATAATTATAAGATAGAATGTAGAAATCAGAAAAAGACACTAACAGTCTAATTAAAGAGACTAAAAAACAGTATTTCCAAATGCAAATTAATAAATATCATGCAGACACAAGCAAAATATGGAGAATAATAAATCAACAAATAAACACGAACACAAACCCAAATAGATTTATTCAAAGAATGACAAGAGAAAATGGAGCAACTGCAACACAGTCCAAAGAAATAGCAAATAAACCCTATAAGTATTTTACCACAATTGGAAGAAAATTACCGCAGAAGCAAATAAAAAATCACAACAACGTACCACGGACTACCACTACAAGAAGAAAAAAACACAAATCACATTTCAAGACACCACAGCAGAGGACATCGTAAAAATAATAATAAACTCTAAAAAATAACAAAGCGCCATGCTTTGATAAAATTACAAATAACCTAATAAAACAAAATGTGACCAAAATTGCACCCATAATAAGCAAACTAATTAACAAAACACTTCAGGAAGATACTTACCCAGATTACCTAAAAACAACAATAGTAATACCCATACATTAAGAAAATGACAATTAAACCAGAAAATTATAGACCTATTTCCCTACTATCGACAATAAACAAGATTCTCGAAAAAGCCATTCACCAGCAAATAATGAAACATGTAAAAGAGAATGACATAATAAACGACAGTCAATATGCTTTCCAGTCAAAATCAAGTACAATGTTAGCGGCGTACGACCTAACAAACACTATTCAAAATCAATTAGACAAAAGGAAAACAGTAATAGTGATGTATATCGATATTAAGAAGGCTTTCGATACTGTGTCCAAAGAGAAATTAATAGAGAAGATGCAATATTATGGTTTTGAAGAAGTAAACCTAATAAAAAATTACATCAACAACAGAAAACAAATGACAAAAGTAGATAACATTATGAGTGAACCTCTGACTGCAGAATTTGGAATACTACAAGGAGGAAATCTCCCAACAATTCTTTACATACTATACGTAAATGATCTATTTGAACAACAATTCCATGGAAAAATATACGGTTATGCTGACAACACCTGCATAGTCTATTTCGGACACTGTAAAAAAACCATGGAACAAAAAATAAAAGAAGATATGAAAACTTTGGAAGAATGGTACTTCAATAACTTACTAACTATAAACGAAGCAAAAACCGAATACATGGTATACAGTAAAAATAAGGAAGAACAAGAAATAAATATACACCTAAACAATCAGAAATTAATGGAAGTAAGAAAGACAACATATTTAGGCTTGCAACTGGAAAATACCATGAAATGGGATAGACATATTCAGAAACTAATAGAACAAAATGCAAGAACAATTACAGGCTGAAAAAAATTTAAGCAGATAATACCGTCATCTCATAAAAAAACCACTATACCACGCCCTATTCACTACAAAAGTCAGCCACCTCATAAACATTGGGGGAAACACAACATCAAAAAATATAGCCAAAATACTGCGACAACAAAACGAAATCCTAAAAATAATATACAAGTTAGACTATAGAACTCCAACAACACAAGTTTATAAAAAAACAAAAGAGCTAAACATACAAGGAATAATAAAATAATGAAATAGAAATAAAAATAAAATTACACACCGATAGAGAAATACATGATTACAAAACTCGCAGAGTATCGCACTTGAGAACCGAAAAATACAACCACCACAACTATACCCAAGCACTAACAACAACTGCAATAAAAATGTATAATAAAAAAAGTGATTTTTTGAGGGACCTGTCACGATATAGCCTTATGTGTCACAAAGTATTCCCACTTTACGGTATCTATAAAAATTGCAAGAAAGAGAAGGCATATCTCCAGCAGAATTAATATTATTGTATATGTTAAAATCTAAAACGCCATCACATATGTTATAAGCGATAGAGCTTCCAAGTTGGACGCTTCAGAGTCAACGTTAACTGTTAAGACCAATTACAGTGCAGGTAATTTGTTCTTTTGTCAAATATTAGCATACAGTATGGAAGAGATCACCCTGGTTATACAATACCATGATTTAGGTGGTCGACTATAAGAAGGCGGAACTAATAATAAGCACCCGCCTGCTATTACACACGTTACTTGGATCCCATCCATTCTCGCCCGCTCTAGCATTAGAAGGGATGGGAGAAGCGTTAGCCCTGTAATTGCGTGCTATGCTAGTGCCGTTAACACCTTGTATTCCCGATAATCATAACAAAGTTAGATCAAGTTGATTTTGTCTAAATCTTAAAAATTTTAACTGAAAACTATTTTCTTGCATTATAACGAAATCAACCATTACTTTAAACGAAACAAAATAGTCAGCTTACAACTGCTAAATTTGTAAACAAAAAAAAACAACAATTCTTAATAAGAGGGCATATTATAAGGTGTAATAGCTTTATTTTTGAATTAACAAAAGTTCCCGTGATCTCTTATGCTCGAACCGTATTTTGAATTGTTGCAAATACTTGGTAAAGGCCTATCTGAAAATCTAACTCCAAATAAATCACGAGTAACTTTTGACGAGTTGTCAGTATAATATAGATTTATTATTTGTACTATTAGTGATCCATTAATAACCCTTTCACTGCTCAAGACGAGTATAATCGCAAGCGAATTCAGTACATTCCCGTCAGCAATGGAAAATAAGTATTTATAGTAAACTACGGAATAAAAGGCATTTGTTGTTAAATAGACTCTAATCTTGTAGATCTCTCTTATATCTAATTGATTTTAAGTTTGCCGGTAGTGCATTGAAAAGTTTAATGCCCATATAAACCGGTGATCTGTCATATGTATTTAGATAACGCACGGGAATAGAGTAATCCTCTTTTCCCCTTGTATCATAATCATGAAAATATTCGTTCGTCTTGAAGTTGTTTTAATTTTGTATAAGAAACAAGAGGATCTCCATAATATACAAACAAGGCAAAGTTAAAATTTTTAAGTCCTTAAAGAAGTGCCTGCATGATTTTTATGCCAACGATGTTTCTGATAGCCATCTATTGTTGTAAAAATTTTCTATACTATACATACTATTATATTACTCTACATAGATAATTTTGACGTGCACTGGACTGAGTATTGTAAATAGTTTAGTTCAGTGAAAGGGTTAAGTATAAACCTACGTACTCCGTGAGAAACTTCAAGTTTCTAACAACTACACATACCTAACAGGCGAAACTTCCTCTATGCTGATCTACCCTGTACAGCACGCAGTCGCAGTACAACAGTTCGCTTAATTCTTATTTTTGCGCAAGCTCTTTCAGCTGACTGAGTTCTCATGTCAATTTTATGTTATCCCACAGTATTCCTACGGCCAAGTCGCTACCAAACTCACGGCATGTAGAAGAATAAGTTTACTAAACCCGTTAGACATGCCGTAAGTACTCAGCTTCTGTACTAAAAGAAGGGAAAAACAGATGACTAATCAACTCCACTCCACCCATATCCCACCTATATATCTAAAATTCCAAAATGCACAAATATTTTTATCATTTCATGTACTTCGAACTTGGTGAATAAACAGCAGTAAATGTAAAATTCTCCTGTATTTTCCCGGTAATTACTACAAAAGAGGCAAAAAAACGTTATAACAGCCTACTGCAGATTCCAGCTAAAAACATGATTTACCTTTTTCCGATACGCGAATTAGACCGTTTGTCGGAGGTTAATTAAAAATTAATGACTTCCCCTTTGTCTTGGCTCAGTTTGTTTAATGAAAATTTTAACCTTCTTCCTGTCGCGCCTAACTAAAGTCCTCATTAAAATATGACCCGGGGTTATTTTTCACTTAAAGCCTATTCAGAAGGCCGGAATAGACGCTAATCATGAGACAATTTCGTCCCTGGTTTATTTCTCTTTTACCGTGCGTGATTGTCAACACCTAGCCTATAAAGGAAAGTATTTTATAACACGTTGAAGCCTAAATATTCCTTCCCAGAATTCATAAGAACTCTGGGTTCTTAGGGTGGGCGTAGCAGATGAGTGCGAAGTGTGGGGAAAAGTTAATTACAACCGAAACCTTAAAAGTTAAAATACTAGAGCTGGTCTCGAGCATGA
The DNA here is from genome assembly GCA_031763485.1 of Osmoderma eremita. Classification (NCBI taxonomy): domain Eukaryota; kingdom Metazoa; phylum Arthropoda; class Insecta; order Coleoptera; family Scarabaeidae; genus Osmoderma; species Osmoderma eremita. Next base: position 15,026 of record JARFOC010041083.1, on the reverse strand, counting down.
AGGAGAGCCGAGAAGTTTTTGGCAAAGATTATAGGTCAAATTAAAGTTGGATAAAGGATATGGAGGTTTTGTAGAAATTAGATTGAGTGCTTTGGTTTTCCGCCAGAGTGATTCCCGAACAAGTACTTTTATTACATTTACTATTTAATTACATGGACTGAAATGAAATCAAATTAATTAGAATACATTAACTTTTAACTTCAAAATACTCAGGTCATTCTGGCTAACTTTTTTATTTGTCCCTCAACCTTAAGAAAGATTTAGATAGGGGATAGCTTTATGTCTTATAATGGTGGAGGCGACGGTATTTCATTAGTGTCAAATAATATTCATTTATTCCAACTAATACTAACGAATATACTATGTTCGCCCCTATTTTGCCTATCTTAGTCAATTCATAGGAAAATTGAATCGCTAAAACCTTCTCTTTGATTGTACCGCACTAGGCATTCCTTCGATCTGTTTAACGCAGAAGGTCGGGTCGCCTTTTGAAATAATGCTATACGACCCATACATGCGGGACCGTAACCCCACATTTCGAAATTCACTACTAGCCGCTGGGAAAATATCGCAAATCAACCGGCGTTTTCAACGCCCTCCTATCTACGCTACCTCTTTCACCGCTTTAATGTTAGAGGTCTGCCTAAATGTAATCTGGATGAGTGTTGAATAGAAACCTCTAGTTGAATGTAAAATTTAAAGGCCAAAGCTAGTTCGTGGGCACGGGTTGAAAGATCTAGATAAGGGATAATTTTGTGCGTTATAATGGTTGGGGCGATGGTAATTGTGTCATTTTAATTTTTGTTTAGTAGCAGAACTTATTTTCAATTATGCGATTCTAAAACATTATAGAAGTTACGTTACCATCATAGTTATGGGTTATTAATGAACCTTGCACAATATATAAGATACACTGATGAGTCTTGGGTAAACGTAGCACATAATTAAAACGGAACGGACACGAACATGCAAAATAGTCGCCAATCTTTCATTCAAGGACTTACTACTGGTCTCAAATCCCCAGCATTGTTACATGCTGGTGGTGATAATGTATTCATTCCTGGTGCTAAGCTGACATTTCTTTGTAAAAAAGATACTGCTGATGAACATAAGGAAATGTGCGCGCAAACATATGAATCCTGGTTCGTCGAGCATTTGCTTCCAAATATACCACACTATGCGATTATTGTACTTGATAATACATCATATTATAGTAGAAACCTAGAAAAAATACAACAGACAATTTTTATTTGCCAAAGTATACATTTAAATAATACAAAATTTGCAAAAACAGGTACTTCTAAATTTCACTGTAGAAGTAATAATTTTGTACATCCAATAAAAACAATATATTATATTCTTAATTTTAATTTTTTATGAGTTACAAGATAAAACATTAGAGAATACTTATTTAACAAAAGAAAATTGATAATTATGGTATAGTATAAACTTCTATGTACATGTAGTATCTCACATATGGCTCTTAACGATTTTTTATCGGGAACGCAAACAAAATTAATTAATACTTTCTTTATACGAATTTCCGATAAAAAATCTTTAAAAAATATTGATTAATGATTAGTTTGGTTAAAAATTTATAATCTAATGTTTTTCTAAATTTTCGGATAGAAAGCTTTGAGATTTATCGGACAGTACATATTTATATGAATAGAAACTTTTTTCTACGTCTACAATGTTATGGGTGCAGTGAATATACACACATCTAAATTTATATCAAAATCTTGGGAATTTTCATCTACTCTCAACATTTTATTAATTTTAATTAACAAGTGATATACACTACTTTTGTAATATTTCTTTTAATTTATTTGAAATAGTTTCATCATTATTTCATGGAACAGCAGAAATTTACTGTTTAAATTTATTAAACAGTTCTACAGATTCGTTTAGTGACAAAGCTTCCGCCTTTTGGAAATCGTTATGATTACAAAATAATAATTTGCTTTTATAAACACCAATTGCGCAATTCGGTTTTCTTTAAAACCGATTGAGCTTCATCGATGCAACTACTCAAATTATCGCAAAATTCTAATACCAATTCCTTTATTTTCTCCAACTGTTCTGTATATAAAAAGCTGCATTCAGCTAAATGCTCCAGGGCGTTATTACAAGTAAGTGGGCACATAATTATTCTACCGGCGGTAAATTAATATTGGGTAGTTTTTCTCTGTTCGGCTTCATAACACTTTTTTATACTATTTATTAAAATATTTACAATAAGAAATTCATAACGAATAGCTTTGGGTACCTTATTTGCACCATGAGCCAAACAGTTAAGTTAAGTCTTCTTACAACACCTTTAATTGTGCGTCTGCTTTTACCGTATACAGTGCGGCATTAGATAACATCAAAATGATTTTATATGTTTGAACAATATCTGGAAAAAAATGCATAACCAAATTAATAAGTCGAACTATTGTTGCATGATTCGGTTTAATAAGTACTTTACAAGCAGTAAATAAGACCGGACTGGTCTTGACTTAAGCGACCTATCATTAAATTTGTAACATACCGCCCACAGCAATCTGTAGGTTCATCCACTATGGAACAAAGATATTTGTTTTTAACAATCTCTTTTGTGTGTCCTATGGTTTCAAGATACATGTCATGGACATATCATTTTCTGAGCGTGCTTACATGTAGTACCAGCTTTTGGTAATTTTTTTTTTTCGAAAAAAATTTCCCAAAACTAGGATTTCTTTAGTGGGATATTGGCTTAGACAAGATCATTGCCAAAATTAAATTCATCTTGTTCATTTTTTCTACATGTCTCCAAAAGTAAAGATTCTCGCAATAGTGTTTGAGAAAGTCTGGCTTTTTTCAAGTGTGTATATTATATATCCATCGCTCCACAGATCATCCTGCAAGTCCCGTCTTCTAATTTCGTTTTCTATGCCCTCTCTCCAGGTCTTTCTCGGACGACCCCTTCTCCTATCCATGATAATATTTGTTTTGGTAGTCTTTCAGGACGTGCCCGTATCATATTAATGGTTTTGTTCTGATGTCATAAACTATCATGTGTTTAACTCCCATTATACCTTTTATTCTTGTATTTGTTACCTCCTTGATCTTCCCGCGAGTCTTCTCCAGAAATACATTTTTTTAGGGTTCAGTAATTGTTCTGTTCCTTCTTTAATTGCCACACTTCGCTGTTGTAGGTGGTGATTGTTTTTACAATGGTGTTATAAATTCTTTGTTTACTTTCTTTTGAAATCTCTTGATCCCAGAGTATACTATTCAAGAGAGATATTGCTCTTCTGGCTTAGATATTTCTTTCGTTTATTGCTCGATCTAATGTCGCTTTTTGTGTTATATGTAGTCTCAAGTATTTATATTTCTTAGAGTGTTTTATTTGTTCTTCGTTTTCTAAAATGATATATTGTGGAGTACCTCCATTGTCTTCGTTTTGTTTATGTTCACGTATATTTCCTATATTCTTCTGTTAAATTACTTCTGTTAATTAGCCATATGCTCCAAATCGTCATGGTCTTGGGCTATAACAATTTGCTCGTCAGAAATGTATTTCTCTGACGATCAAATTGTTATAGCCCAAGACCACGACAATTTGGAGTATATGGTTCGTAAATTAACTCTGGTATTATCATTTAGAGGAATGCCCATCCCTTTGCATTTTCATATCCATGTTTTGAAGGACTATTCCAGGATATGCTTTAAACAAGGTCTGGGACAGACAGCATCCTTGTTTCAAGCCTTTGGTAATCTTGAAACTCTTTGACGTTCTACTTTTTTGCTTAACTCGTGCTACAACATCTACATAAAGTGTCTGTACAGCTTTCATAAGACCGTTATTTATATTTGCTTTTTCCAGAGATTCCCAGACGAGGTTTAGGGGTCCACTATCATAGGCTTTTTGTATATCAACATACATAAAGTGCACTTCTTGATTAAAAGCGGTCTTTTTTTCAATGATCTGAGTAACGCAGTACAGGTGATCTACCGTCGATCTGCCTGCTCTAAATCCGGCTTGTTCTTCGGCCTCTACACATTTATACTCATCTTCTATTTTCTTTTTTCAAAAGCTTTCCATATACTCTGCTAACTGTATCCGTGACCGAAATGCCTGTATAATTCCCACAGTCTTCTCTTCTGCCTTTTTTATATATGGTGGAAATATATGACAATTTCCAGTCTTTAGGAACACCATATATACAATCTTGAAAGATTTTAGTCAGGTGTATATATAGGTTATGTGTGCCGTATTTGAATAAGTCAGCCGGAATTTCGCCAGGGCCCGCAGATTTGCCGCTTTTTGGCAACCTACATGTTTCTTTTACTTCGCCCACTGTTACTCTAATTGGGGACGTCAGTACGCGTAATCTAAAGTTTGTTTTCTCGTCATTGTCTCTGAACTCTTGTCTTCAATTTTTCAAACTTTTCTTTGTGGCTCTGGCGTAACAAATTTAGATTTTTAGCGACGGCTCAGCACTAAAGTGAAAAATGCACGTTTGCTTTTGATTAACGGATGCCGCGTGAAAAAAAAATCTTAATTGTACTATATTATACTAGCATATGCAAAAAGGCGAGATATGCGTAAAACATAAAAATATATATTATTTCATCACATTTGCAAAAATAATTACATTCGATGCAATTCGTCTAAAAACCGAAGGATACCGTTCAACTATTAGAAGTAACCAATGTGCATTTTGTATCAAATTTCTCCGTAGTTATGATCATATGAATTTATTTCTCTTATGAACCGTCACCTAAGCAAAGTCGACGTCTAGATGATCTGGCAACCCTGCACGCTTTCTCCCAAAGATTTGTACTGGATTCTAAGGGTGGTAAGCGCTATAGTATAGGACGCAACTACGTTATTGCTCCTCCCACCGATTCCAATGCCAAAGAATGGTATTCAAGTAACGTGACATACGAGTCATGGTTTCCTATGCCCAAATCGTTTGCTTCCACCCTGTTAATAATAATATAGATTCATTAAAATTATCACGTTATGTTGGAAATGTCGGCACAAATCAGCAATAATTCCCACAGCTCGCGATCTCTTAGGCAATCCATAGCTGCCAGGAACGTAAACGCCTTTTACTATCTTACTCGATGTATATATATATTTATACTTTGGTGTAAAAGTACATACATAAATCCTTTGAATATTCATAATTTTGATAATAATCCGCCATCTGAAGATTCTGCATGATAAACAAATCTTATTTCCATAATAAATGTTTTTAGATTGTAGACGACGTGCTAATTTCCTTTTAAAGAAAAAGACTAAAAATACATCAACACCCGTAGGCACTTCCATGCATCAAAAAGAGGCCACTTTAAGCTACCATTACGAGATAAACCTACATAAAAAAGTATTTTTTAACACCTGTCCCCATTTACGTCGTCTCGCCTATCTTTCACGAACGTATACCCAAACCTCCTCTTCTTTTTTAATTTAAATAATCCATTAGACGCCCTGCAAAGTAAATAACATCAAGGTGCAAAATGAAAAAAAATCTTCGTGAAGATGTAATCAACGCGAGAAAGACGTTTTCTTATTTTCGTAAAAGGTGAAGCTAAGGTCGGAAACGGGAGCATTTCAAAGTCTACACGAGGGCAAAAACGAATTCAGCAGTTTAGCGAACACGGAATATCAAAGCAGATATAGAGATCCTCCCTCCAGTAGATTGTATATCGCAACAACTTGATATCGTTACGCCAAGAGAATTTTCGTAGTCTAGTTGGAGAGGTACAGCTCTCCTGGTCATGCACTCTTCTAAGATTCGTGATTTTATCCGGTCAAAAACCCCTTTTTGTACGGGTTGAACGAGTCGATGCATATATGCGATGCAAATTGTATTCTCTCGTTATCTGAGACGGGTGAAGCATCAGCGAAAACGAAAAAGACAAGGTAACGGCACCGCGTATAGTCGCCTAAATTTATATTCCCCTTGTTATTCCGCGCTCGGTATTGATGTTGAATACTTAGGTGGTATATTTCATCACGAAAGAATGAAAAAATTTAAGTGACAAACTCGTGGTTGGGAACGAAAAACAAGATATACGCAGCGCATCCACCAAATTTACAAAGTATACTTGGATTTTAATAGTCAAAATTAAGAGATCTGTTACTGTGGTGAATATTTTTCAAAAAACAAATCATGTCCCTACATGCACATAGGTATAAAAATGCCGTCAGTAGTTGATTGTTTTCGTTTAACGAAACAGGTCTGAATTGTATTCATATTTCCAGGCAGTAGATCGAAAAGTTTCCTGGTGTGTGACATCAAAGACCAGATAGGTGTTACTTTACCAGCTGCAGTTTACCAAGGCCTCACCGCTTCGGCCGGCTTTTCTATATTTACAGAGTTCGTGGTGGTTACTAATCGCCCCGATATAAACGGCGGGATGAAGGATGAGGAAGCCGGTGAACCGGCTGTAGCCATGTGACTGTTCCTTGTGGATATGGAACATAGATTACTCTGTTTCGTACATAAGTTGCTATCCCATGGCTTTGGTGATAAGTGGCTCCCATTAAGTCGTATGCAAGTACCATTCCTCTAGGGAAAATCTCTTCCTCATTGTATGCATGAGTTTCCTGAATTGCAACTACGTCAATGTCATTTTTGTAAGAATTTTTTGAAGCCATTTACACTATGTAGCAGATTCAAATACTTGGTCCGAGCACTTTAGACGATGGGTTCCTAGAAGAAACGCTTGCATTCTTATTACCTGCAGCCATGCCAATTAATATGTCCTTTGCCAGGATATCCAGAGTCCGGATTATCTAGCTATCTTTCGTATTGACATTTGACATTTTATCGTTGTCAATGATTAAAATATAATTATTTGATGAAATCATTATTTTATCAGAAACCAGAAATTGATTCAAATTTGATAAATTGATCGATAAAGATTTTATGATTCTGTAACTTTAGTCTGATGTGTTACTTGTACCTTGTTACTTGTTGATGGGATGACATCCGCCGGGTTCGATAATCTATCCCTACTACTACGGCCGCTAGGTCCTATTTTAGAACGAATGCCATTCTAGAGTTCATCAAACAAGCCCAGACCCTTAAAGTAGCTCAGAATCTTGCTCAATGAGGAATTCATCAGTTCAACAAGGGAAGTAATTTGCTTACCAAAGATGAAGTCACAGGATTACCTGATGCGTATCTCATTTTGTTCTTAAAATTACAAAAACATGTACATATATAACATTACATTATCATAACGTTCTTGTTACTTCCAATAAGGAGCTATATTGGATATAATGCAGTGGAGGATATGTATCTTTATTATTATTCTTATCTATGTGATAGAAATAACTTTGTGCACTATTATAATGTTAACCCTTATAGACACACTGTTGAGATTACTCCTCCCGCACAAAGTATTAATAATTCGGAACGACACGTGTTTCAGGAATCCACGTATTCCCGAGTGACGATTGCTATTTAAAAAACAGATGACGACGTCATAATATTTACAGAAATCACACTGAATACTCGAATGCTATATTAACGTAGCATTAAAAATAAAAATTGACATGGTTTTGGAATATTCCAAAAAATCAATAGACATTAACATATCAATTTATTACGTTTTGATCACAGTTTAGTATTCCAGCGTTTTAACACATCACTACGTCCAGATCTGGTTGAAACTGGATGTGAAGCTCATAGGACACCTTCATTACTATGAGAGCTTTTGGGAAAAGGATGTTCCGGACCGGAGAAATGCGAGCTTTTTTTAAATTCTATTAAAATCTATTACTATTATCTAAAATTAATCTATTTATCTAATTAAAAAACAAGGCAAAAAGTTCTGGTTTATACACCAAAACAAACCTGTTTGGGCAACTTTCCAAGCAATGAATATTTTATAAGGTACTAGAAGGGTTTATACTAACGGGGTATAAGATGCACAATTTTTTCAATATAAATCGTGAACTGAAAGCACTTTCCCAAAATTACGCTTTTTACGGACAATTGACTCGATATTTCCCACTGACGTGTTTATTCCTATTAAAAAAATAATTTGATCGCAAAACCATTGATACTATATTTATTATATTAAATACTATAACAATCAACTATTAGATCAACGAAATATTCATGTTTTACAATAGGGTTTTCTCCACATCGGCCCTGGGCATATGTAAATGCAGCTATCTAAATATCAAGAAAAGATATTTTTTGCACGAATGGGATTTCACGGAACTGTGCCGTGACGTGTGTGTAAATGGACCTTGAGGCTTGCACACAATTAACGTGGCCCAGAGAACATCTAACGCAACCTAAAGCTCACTGGAATGAAACCTAATGAACTCATGAAATATAAGAGAATACGTCCGATAGACTGCTTGTCTTACCACCCATATCGCTACTTGAGTGAAGTAATCTGTATACCGTATTTATTCTAATTGGCGACGCACCTTCAATAACCGCCACACTCTAATAGACGCCGCAAGAAAATGATGCCATATGAGATAAAAGCCGACGGGGCGCTTTCTAGAACGAATACGGTACTTCCAAATAAAGAAGAAATCAAAGAACCTTCAATGGTCTTCATTCAAGAACTGTTGAAACATTAGTAGACTGTTTTCCGAGATTCAAACAAACAATTCGTTAATACTCATCCTAATGTAAAATAAATTTTACTTTAAATTTTAATAACATCAAATAGGGGTATATGAGATCAATTATAAATATTTTCAATAATATCGGTGTCTTTATTGATCTCATAAGTGACCTTTTTACTTTTAATTTTAGAACTAAAGTTATTGTAATGTAAAACAGACTTTGTATTAGAAATAATTTACAAAAAAAAAAATTACCTAATAGCTTTCGGAAATTCTTACCTAAAATTCACGAACATCATCCTATCTAAGCTATGTCCAAAGTAGCCACCACAAAATTAAGAGTTTTAGCAGAGCAAAATTAAATTCCAACCCATAAACGGAACGCACGGTAGTGTAGCGTTAATTTTCTCCTTTAGCCTTCTTTTCTTCTCCTTCTTCTGCCTCGCTGCGCATTATTATCACTTAATCATTTCTAAATTAACGACATTAGCCTTTATAATTCTCTGGAGACGAAACACAGAAAGAAATTAATGAAATAGCTTTTATCGCCACGCGGAGGGCAGGGGCAGAGTTCCAAGATCTTTTGTGGGGGCGGAAGAATATCAAAAAGGAGAAGTGATACAATTCTTGTTATTTATGTTGCGTTTATGTGTTGGACGTTTGATATTTTGAATTTTTTTGGGATTAGTTTAGAAGGAAAATTTATCACTTTAACATGTGCTGATATGGGCAATGGATATGAAATAAATATTTAATATTTATTGCCGAACAGTGATACAACAGAGATCAAATCAAGGATGATATAAAACAAATTATATCCAAACGAGATACAAAAATAAAACTGAATAGTTAATACAAATACGGTGCAGATTGATGATATCCAATAATTATAAACCAACAATTGTTTTCTTTAAACAACGGGACCCTGGTGTTAACATTTAATAATTGTCTTAAGAAACTGATAAATAAGTCACATTTTCCACAAATTCGGTTGTAAACACTGATACAGGTGATCGAAGTAATAAATTAACTAGAGCGGACATGGTGTAGATAATCAACTCGATTGTGAACTCCGTTGTGAATGACAAGAGTCAACCTGCCGCACTTCCAAACAGATCATAGAATATGTGTTCAATAGAATACCGTTAAGAAACCCTGTGCAACACTGAATATTGTTTTTTTTTCTGTACCAGAGACATTTGGGAAAACGCCTTTGCACGTTCGAGTAATTTTATTCGTTGGTTCAAGATTGGTTTGTTCCCACAATTCTTTATTCGAAATTCGGTTTAGCCAATATATTCCCAATACGCATCTTAGGCACCTGTAAACGAAAACTTTATTTACACTCTCCTTTGTTGTCTTTCATGTTTCCGATCCATATATTTTATATTCCTATAGTAATGTATTGTTATAAAATACAAAATAGGATACGGTGGCTTAATAACACTTGAATAACACTGTTTGAATAACAGTGTTATTCAAGTAGTGTTCTGTGTGGTGCAAATCCCCCAGAGTGCGACGTCTAACATTATCTTCCTTCGTAGTTTCTGCTGAGGATGGCAACTTAGTTGTCGAAATACGTATCCAGGAGTTCTTCACTCATCGAGGTGGTAAGGGTATTTCTTTATTTTTTAGTAATGTATTGTATTGTATATATTGCATATTCTCATCTTCATTATAATTGTTAGTTGTTTTACCTTCCACATATTTCTTGTTTCATTATCCCGCAAATCTAGGGTAGTACACCATCGGTACCGTATTAACCCAATTACAACGACCAATCCTTATAAATATCAAAATAACGCCTTAAAAGTATCCCGAATTTAAAAATGTTAACAAGACGTAAACTTTTGCTTATTATTTACAGATCGTCGCAGTGATCGTTTGACAGTGTTTGGCGCATACATAAATATCTTGTGATCATAATTTCGAAGAGTTTCTTTATTTTATTTAGTGTTAGCAGAATTAACTTTCACTATGTCTTCAAAACGGTAAGTTTATACAAGTTTTCTTTCGGTTGAAAATTATTTTATGCACATTTTTTATAAATGTACGACTTGCTTGAACATACTATGAAATAAAGTTTGATTTTTATCCTATTTTTTCTAAAAAAATATGATGATACATTTGATGATCGTTATAACGATCGGTAGTAATTTAGGGATGTATTTTTAACTTTCAGACCCAGGTATACTAAATCATTGACTCTCAATGAAATCATTGACGAATTGGAACACTTGGAGGATGATTCTCCATTTCCAAGAAATATAAGCATTTTACCACCGGATAATGCGAATGCTGATATCACGGATGAAGATCCTGGCGATGTTCTTAGAACGCTACTATCAAACATTCAATCAATGTTTGATAGTGGCGTTCTAAGAACAGGATTGTTCTCGGAGTGCTACGCTGGGACATTACATTTTTTCCTTTGTGGTTTTCTGCTGAGGATGGCAACTTAGTTGCCGAAATGCGTATTCAGAGTTCTTTACCCAACATGGTGGTAAGGGGTATTTTTTAACTCAAGGTATTAATATCAAAAAAATATGGAGATACGAGACAAAAAAGAGTTTCAGTAACAATTGGGTTAACAATGTTGCCGTGAATCGATGTAACTATATTAAGGATTGATGGTGAACTCACGTTCAACGAGCATATTGAAGGCATCATTTCATCATCTCAAAAATGTTTCGGATTTATTATACGCAACATAAAGCAATTTTTGCTTTCACACAACAAAATTTTGTGCCTTCTCCTCGTTGTTCCATTTGTTGTAGCCATGCCATCATAGGATGGGCATGCTGTAATAAATTCCTGTGTTTTCAACATTTCTTTGAGGAGTTTGACCATCATGCAGAAAAGTCCATTGTGTTTTAATATAAGAAAACATATGTAAAATGTTGATATATTGAACTTTTTGTCTGCTTAATAAAGCTCACGCAAACTAACAATTTTTGTCTTGAAACTTTTTCTATACCTCTTACCGTTAGCGAATTATGCGCATAGGCAGAGAATAGAAAACTTCTCATTTTCAAAAATTCATTTCACCCATTCAGTGTTTTTCCGCAGAAAAAAGAAGTAGCGTATAATTTTTTTGAATTCCCGGGTTCGGGATCGTCCCTTGTTAGTCGATTATAATTTTTAATATTGCAATGTGGTCCCTGCTGCTGATATCCGGCTTTTGTCTATGTCCCTCTTCCATATTTGGCCTTATGCGTTTTAACATTACCCTCGCCATAATTTTATTTAAACCAATAACGTTTTGACCCTCCAATTTTGGCATTAAACCAAATGCCAAAATTGGAGGGCCAAAACATTGTCGCCAAAATGTCGACAACACCATATCGACATTTTTTAGTATTTTCACCATAGTGCCCTTCCCATCCTTTGTTCATTCCGTATGTTGTTTATTAATCCAGTTATTATCTCGGTGATTGTTTCTATGTCAGCTTTTAGTAGTTGAGCCGGAATTCCGTTGACTTTTATTGCTTTTACATTTTTCAGCTGTTGAATATGTGTATCCCCTATGTGTGCCAACTTGCTATTATTTCCTTTACCGCTCAAGTTTTTTTATTATACGTGATCGTTATTTTTGTTGCTTCCTCAGATTCGTTAATATACTTTAATATACGCATACTGTATATTTACAGGATTGTTTAAAACTATGATCATGTTGCCTTATAGTTGAAACACTAAGACCGTACCAATCCTATATGAATTTCTCCCTTCCTACCTTTGTCGAACACCAACTAAACGATCCGCCAGATGAAGTCATTCCAACAGCATCTCTACCTTTACTCTCCGAGCCCATATCCTTATTCGCCCGCTATCCAAGTTAGGTCTTTGCGCGATGTGTTCAGATCGATCGATACGCCAGAATTTAGGAATATAGGCCCGCGTCGCCGGCAAGCCGCTGTGTTGAGGGAATAATACCCAAGTGCCGCACGCACGCGGATACTACCGGGATTATTCTAACCCCGATCCCGTAGCCGTCAGCGCCTAAGTTTCTTCGTTCCCATCTTATTCTTTTTCTAGATCGAAAACTGTCGGCCCACACTCGCCTACGACACAAATTCGAGTTTGCGGCCGATAGCGGTCGCCCTCTGCCCTCTCCCAAAGGCGATTTGTCAATTTCAGATCAATTTCTACCCACATTTCTGTGGGGGTCCCAATTGAATCTAATTTGTGACTGTTTTCTTTACATTTGGATAGATTGGTTCCTAAACGTAAAGTTTAGAAACTTAACCTTCCATAATGGAAGGTTAAGTTTCTAAACAAAAATATAATATTTTTATTCATATCCAAAAAACGAGAGTACAAAACCCGCAGAAATCATCAATCATTATCTAAACTCGGTTTTTCTTATCCCGTCAGAGAAAAAAAGAAATATATACGTATATACAAAATACAAGCTCGAATGCAGAAAGCCGGGGACAGGACGGTGTGAAACATAATCCTTAATCTGATCAATTCTAACATCGGATCTGAAGCGGAAATTCGATATATCATTCTGCATTGACGTCTGACAGACGATTAATTCTTCCTCTAGTGTTGGGGGCAGCCATCTTTTCTTAGTTAAGTCACTTCCACCTACTTCGTCTTGTCAGATTTGTAACTTTAGAAACTCATTGATGAAAATTAATAATCGTAGTATATATTAGGTGGAGTATCTTACACGCTTTTATGTGAGAAAATTAGCACCATTTTTTTATTTTGTCATTAACTCTCAATTATGTTAAAGGAACTATACAGGCTGTGTCTGAGAAATTAATCGGAAAAGTAAGATGCAGTAGCTGTAATGATATGCTATCGAAAAGTCTTAACACCTAGGAGCACTTACAAGAACAGTCAAGATTAGAAGGACTATGGGGCAATATAGTAAACATGATATATGGGATATATGGGTACCACACAACAAATTGATTCATTCGGGAAACGAGTTTCGGGAACACGTGGATTCCCATTGTCAACGCTTCCTGAATTAGTCAGTCTGTTGTAAGATGAGGAATGATCCGATGCATCGCGCTTACATTTATAAAAAGAACAAAAGTGTTGTGGGCTAGCGTTGAACTGTATGTACAATCGTTACATATTAATTGCAGTGCAATGGGTTCTTATGGCTGCCTGGTCGGACGATACAGGGTGCAGCAATAGTACGTGATATATACTTTAGCAAGGAAACATTAACACATAACTTCAAGTATTTATTTTATAACGTAACTTTTATGACATATATCATTTATATATTGATTGTTACTCATGACAACTGATTCCAACTGTTTGCGCATCGCATACTTTATTTTAGTCATGCACTTTCACATCACATATCCCCTTTTATAAATAATATTTATATCAATATAAAATCTTGTAACGATCGAGGTAGTTTGATTCACCACTTCGGATTTGGTGGTAAAACAGTTTTATTCGGTGAAGACTTAGTTGAGGTATCTGGGGCTAATGACCTTGGATGGTTGGTTGCACTCTGTAAATTTTCTGTGCTTTGATTTTCAGTAGCTTTAGAATCTGGAGGGTCATGTGTGTCCATGTTTGAATTTTCATTCATAGGTTACAGATGTATCCTATTCCTTCTATATATACCGCCATTTTCAGTTTCTACTTTGTATGATTCAGGTTCTTCATCCTTCTTGAGAACTCTGGCTGGGATCTACTGTCTCGTATCCTGTTGTAGCATTTCTTTCTCACCTTCCCCAATATTCCATAGTTTTCTTGCACTTTTATTCCAATGTCTGTTTTGCCTACTTTGTCTATGCTGTAACTTTCTTTTTGCATTTTTAATCAGCTTCGATTTTAAATTATTTTTGTTTTCAATCATCAAAGTTCTCAATTTCCTTCCCATAAATAGCTCTGACGGAGGTGGCAAATCTGGCTTCATTTAAAGGTCTTGGATCCATGCAAATTCTAATGGAAGCGTTTGACTTCCTGACAAGTACTATGGGGTGTACCCACTCAGTTGGCTCATTTTCTTTTACCAATACTCTTTTTTGCACCAGCTGTTCCAGTTCTTTCTTGACTGACACATTTAGCGCTTGTAGAATTTTCCTTGCTGCTGCGATTATAGGAGCGACTCCTGGTTTCAATTTTATTGAGTATTCGTATTTCAATTTTCCTAGTCCTTCGAACACATCCTGTTCTAGTATTTTGTCTGCTTTCTTTTCTCCGACTTCATGGATTCTCTTAATTAAACCTAGCTTTTCTATGACCTTCAGGCCTATAATTGGTTCATTGCTGACTTTTGTTATATACATTTCCGTCTTTACTGTTTTATTTTCATGCACGCATTCGACATCGCATACCCCTATTACTGGAATGTTGTCTCCTGTTTACGTTTTCAACTTCATATCCGTTTTTCTTAATTTAATAAAAAATACCCTTACCACCTCGATGAGTGAAGAACTCCTGGATACGTATTTCGGCAACTAAGTTTCCATCC
>JARFOC010041073.1:0-23832 GCA_031763485.1 Osmoderma eremita | reverse complement strand
ACCACGAAATTATTCCCCATTTTGGTAGTAATATGGTAATAGGAACGTTCTTTCTACGTTCCCATGTTATGTCGCGAGATACTTCAAAGTCATTTTAATAGTCGTAATTACGTTCCCATTGCTGTTATTGTCAGCAATGTATAACACCATAGACCCTGAGCCAGGAAATGAAACCACATCCAAAATCATTACAATCTACAATTTGACCAAAAAGGCAGTAGATGTCATAGATGAAATAAAAGCCTCGCCTACACTACTATTTGGGACACCTGTATACCGAAAATATAAAGCTTCAAAAGAAAATTATAAAATCATTACAAATATTTATGGACCCAACAACATGGAGCTTATAAACAATAACATTCCAATACGTTTTCTTCCGCCAATCCCCCTACACCATTAGCCAGATCGGCTAGACATTTAACATAATATTAGATAAGAACTCCGTTCTATTATCTATTTATATTTTATTCTTCAAAAAAAAAAGAATGAATAGGGGATAACACCATAGAACAAGAGGCACCTAAACACATTACCAAAAAAAAGATTTTCAGGTAAATTCAAACCGACTAAATTTCTATATTTAAACCAAAATGAGACAGTCCAGTTTTGTCGATACGTCCCCCTACACTGGCCTAGTGCAACTCGAAGACGAAAATAGCTCCACTTTCTGTAGACATAAAACTATGATCGATAAAACGAATTACAGCGACACCAATTTTAAATCCCAAGTGTGAAACGAATTGTCCTATTAAATAGTAAATGGCATAAAATGAAACTTCAAATTAGCAAGGATAATAGGTATTATTTTCAAATTTTCAAATTAAAAGAAATATGTTTTTTACTTATTTTTTCTATTATACTTAAACAAGGACACATAAAATTTTTTAAATTAAAATAAATTTTAGTTATTTATCGTTTAAATGTGGTGAAATGTCAGATAAATTCCTTTTAAATATAATCATGTTATCATAATTAGACAGATTGATTCTAGTAACGCCTAAAAAAGAGGGGTAACTATCAATAATCCAAAAAAACTAATTAATTTCGCATCAAAAAAGCAATCCTAGACATAAATAAATTTCCGTATGGAGAGCCCATTGAAAAAATAAATTAATGCCGAGACACTACTGTAATAATTACACGTGATACAGAATGGATGTATAAGTAGTTTCATTGTAATCGAATACCGCATGCAAGGCCACTGATTCATACATAACGGCATAACACATGTACTTACCGCCTCTTTCTTTAATAGTTTTATTGATTCTCATTGAACCTATAATGGGTCGAATTAAATAACTCAACCGATTAAATAGGGTTAGAGGTAATAATACATGGCAGTGTAAATGAGAAACTGAATCCCCAAATTGTTTTAAACAGTGTGAAAAGAAAGACAGTAGACGATGTAAGTGAAAAAAAAAGCCGTGAAAATTATTCACGGCGAAACTGATTGTGAGATATCATCGCAGTCGGCAACATTAAACACTGTTAGTGATGTTTATTCTATTCGTAAGCGAATATACCATGCTAGAAAATCCAAACAACCACAATACCACAAAATACAAAGGAAGTTCAAGATGCGTTAGATTCGGTTGTTGTAACAATAAACAAAGCAGATATTTTTTTGGTGAACAAGAAAAACCTTGTCCTGTTCTTATCATTCTCATGTTACACAAATATTGAGTTTCTTTGTTCGGTAAAAGCTATACCCGTATGCTCAGCTCTCACCGGGGTGCTGTACATAGTGCGATCTGGCATACTACCATTTATCCCCGCCGGGCAGCCTCGAAACTAAAATTAATCATAGTACATGGCTTTATTGTTTTTAAAAATATCTCCATGAAGATCAATACACTTTTGCATGCTCTTGAACCAGTTTTCGAAACACTTTTTCCACTCCGATTGAGGTCCCTCTAAAATATGCATTTTGAAAGCATCAACCGCTTCTTCAGCAGTCGGAAAACGTTGACCACGTAATTTTTGTTTCATGTGCGGAAACAAAAAGAAGTCATTGGGTGCCAAATCAGGGCTGTACGTTGGATGATCCATCAATTCAACTTTTTCAGTTGCCAAAAACTCTCTTGTTTGAGCTGATGTGTGAGAACTCGCATTGTCCTGGTGGAGAATGATCCGTCTTCGGCGGTTGGTTTCCCTTATTTTTCCGAATACTTCCGGCAAACAAATGCTTGTGTACCATTCAGTATTGACCGTCCGACGTTGCACCACGTGGCTACATGTCCGGTTTTTTCCGAAGAAACAGTCGACCATTTGCTTCGAAGTGCTTCGTGCGCGAACAACTTTTGTTGGATTTGGCTCATCTTGAAAGACCCATACAGTCGACTGCTGTTTACTTTCGGGCTCATAGGCATAGATCCATTATTCGTCACCTGTTCGATGTCATAGACATGTTCTGAAGTACCGTTATCGTATTTTTGGAGCATTTCGTTTGACCAATCCACACGAGCCTTTTTTTGACCGATTGTCAAATTATGTGGAATCCAACGCGAACAATTTTTTTTTGACGGCCAAATGTTAATGCAATATTGAATGTACTCACTAATACCCAAGGATACCTCAATCTCACGATACGTCAAATGCTGATCTTGCAATATTAGTTCAAGCACAGCATCAATGTTTCCGGAAAAACAAATGATTTTGGACGGCCTTCACGAAATTTGTCAGTGAATGAAGCAATTTGGCGTACCACCAGTATACACTAGTTTTTCATGGTGCTTCATCGCCAAGTGCCGAATTAACTTCATCGATGCACTGTTAAGAAAATCCACGTCGAAAATTATAAAAAATAATGACACGAAGATGTTCAGGAGTTAACTCCATTTTTTTGCCAAGATGATTTTTTAAGTCACTGTAACACAAATATCGCTTGTACGTCAAAATGTTCTGAGTAAGTATACTGTCAAAAAGGCCGAAATTTACGATACAGGCGTCAGTTGTCAGGTGGCAGCACCTGGAACACCTATTCCCGATATATAAAAGCCATCCCTCGTACATTATTGTACGTCAGAGACAAAACAACAGTCAAAACAATAGTTTTTTCCGCGTGAATCTACTCCTAAGAAGGCAAAGACGGTCCCATCCGCCGGAAAAGTCATAGCCACGATTTTTTGGAACTCGAAGGGTATAATTCTCATGAACTTTTTGCAAAAAGGAAGAACGATCACGGGACAGTACTATAGCGAATTATTGGACCGTTTCGATAAGAAATTGAAGGAGACACGGCCCCATTTGGTTAAGAAAACAGTGCTGTTCCACCACGATAACGCACCTGCACATTCATCCAGAATTGTCGCGCCCATATTACATAAATTGCACTACGAATTCCTGCCGCACCCACTGTACTCTCCTGACCTGCTCCCCTGAGATTTTTTCTGTTCCCCAACATGAACACATGCCTCGGCGGAAAAATAATTCAGCTCGAACGGGGAGGTTATCGACGAGACATAAGCGTATTTTGAAGAGTTTGACAAGTCGTATTTTTTGGAGAAGTTAAAGAAGTGGCAAAAACGTTTGAGAAAAGTGTTTCGAGCCTGAAAGGAAATTAGGTTGAAAAACAAAAAATAAAAATTTGTGCAAAACTTGCGTCTTTATTGCTAACACGGGTATTTATTAATCCACCCTCGTAATGCTTCCAATATGAAAGCCTTCTTTTCTCTACTTTTGAAAGAATTGCAAGGACTGTGGACTAGCATTTTAAATTAAGGTAAAATTACGCAATTAGTATGATTTTTTCAAAACCAAGTTCCAGCGATCAGGATAGAGCTTTTCTTAGTAGTATTACGTACATCATATCATCCCACCTTAAGTGTTAATTCTGAGAATTCAGTGCATAGAAAAGATAGAAGCACTTCTATCGCAGATGAATCTCTTACACCTTAGCTGAATTCACAATCGAAGATATACCCACAGTGATGTATATCTTTTATCATGGGTTTTATTATATTTTTTTTTCTTTTATTGACAGAGTTCGTCTAAGTTAATTAAAAACCTATAAATTTTTGGACGAAATATTTTTATTACCAAGTGCTCAAACTCTACGGCTGTTACTACATGATGTACTCATTGAACCGGGAATCTGTGAAAACATCTTTCGAAACTTTACTCGTAGAACACGAAAACTTCTACGGAACTCGTAAACCATGTGTACCTACTAATTTTTTTATGGAATGTATCTTCAGCTGCATTTAGAGTACGCGCAAAGCAAGGATTTAGTGGTTTCCCAGATAATGGCGCAGAGTCAAAACAAAACTGGAGTTTCAGGTATCATACGTTTAAAGGTACTATCAGCTCCAACCATAATGTCGTGCGTGGAGTGTAACCAACCGCTACACGTTCTATAAGTAATGTCACAATTGAACGTGAAGTGCTGGGTTACATTGCAGTCAGATGCGCGACATTATGGTTGGAGCTGACTGTACCTATCTTGTTATCATCTCGTATTTGGTGGTTTTGGAAGCTGAATCCATCTTGAAAACATCAGCAAACCACGAGTAGGTCAGTATTTTCCTTTACTAATTAATTCACTAATTAAAAACATTATTTTATTTGTATCTTAATTAATGTCGAATTGTTGTGTATACACAGATTTGTACCATGCTATTTAGATTATTAATAGTTATATAGATAATTGAAAATAGTTTGATTTGTGATGTGGGGTCTTCGAGGGTTACCGATTTAGTGTAAATATTTATTCATTTATGTGTTCATTTACCACACTCCTATTACAAAGAATTAGTAGATAAGTAGTTCGCACTATTTTAACTTAAATAGTAGCTTTTTTGTATTACCGTGACGTACTTTGATCTCATTGCACTAATACGCTCACAAAACTACTACGAAACACGGAGTAATAGGACCAAGATACATCACTATAATACAAAAATAGGCTCCAATTATGAATGAGTCAAAGCCATATTTGAATTTTCGAGTACCGTAATTGTGGATACGTCCATCATAATGAAGTTAGCTTCTCTCTCTATATAGATCATCTGTGATGCTATTTTTGCTAATTTAACCAATATTATAGCTCCAATAATGACGAGCTTTGGACACTGTATATCCGTGTATTCTTTTCTAATATTGAATAGCGAACATACTTGTCAGATAATGTAATACATGCCAGTTCTTTTATGAAAATTAAAATAACGAAATTGCATACTTGTGGAACAACAAAAACAATGAGGACTGTATTTTATTTGGTTTAATAGCACACGTGGTGTCGTCACTTGTTACTTGTAGGTACACCTATTAGGTAATAGGCTCTTGCAGTATTGACCAAAATAGGTGCCCTTGGTGTATCCTTCAAAATGTCATTGAATTGGCGGTAAATTTAATAATCCCGATAATTAAAACAAGGAATCAGAAATACGTTTACAATATTGAGAGCCCTATATTCGTGAATTATAATTAAAAATATTTAGTGTTTATCGTAAAGCAATAATCACCGATTAAAGCTAGCCATGTATTTGCGGATTTCCTGTTTATGACACACTTAAAAATGATTTAGAACTTTCGTTTAAAAAATACAACAGAAAAACAAGATTTTAATACTTTTTTTTTCTAAATTGTTGGATATAAATAAGGGAAGGCATTGAATGACCAGCCAGATCACTAGATCTGACACTCCAATTAAATTGTAGAATATACTTTAATTGGAAATTTAAAAGATTTTCAAGTGCAAGAAATCGACAGTGAAAGAGTACCCAGAAAGTATATTTACGATTTAAAAAATATATATACAGCCTTCCTTCTGTGTATTAGACACCATTCCGGAATTTCAATATTTATATTATCAAAAATTCAAAGGGAGATACCTGCGGTATATATTTAAATTAGGAAGCATGATGAGATTTTATTGCATAATAAAACTGGATTCCTTTATTTCTTATGTTACTCAAAGCTAATAAATGCATTGTGTATCATGTTGATGTTAATAACAGATCGTAGTTTTAGACACAACTTGTGAAGCGTGGTATTAGACGCCACCATAGTAATACCATAATAAGGCTGTGCGCGGCTTAAGATACATTTGTAGTAGGTTATACATAGTGGTTTGTTAATCCATGTGTAAACATTTGATTTATTTATTAAATATATGTAAAAATTCAACATACGCAAGTTGTTACAGTCTTTACTGTAACAAAGAAAAAGGTGACAAAGAAGTGTAAAATTAAAATTAATTTAGTTACAACGGCAAAGCAATGTTTAGAAACTGCTTTTGCACGTAATCTTGTAGTACAAAGCGAAACATGTGAAAAGTAGCAGGTAATGTCAAATTAATAAATGTTGAAGAAAAGAAAATGCGCGATGATGTGATGCAAATAACTGTACTCGTGGTACAGCTCTTCCCAAACCTGATGGCACTGACGCAGACACCAATTTTTTTAAAGAAAAATAGTAAGCATGGTGAAGCGATACAGACAATTAAGTCACGCCTCGCGCATTGTAAAAAAAAAAAAGTAAGCATCTTGAAACGAGGGAAACGCTCACAATTAAGCCACGCTTTGCACAACGTCAGGTGCACATGATTAGGTGCCGTCCAGTTTGGAAGTGGTTATAACATTATGAACATCAGTCCTAAATTTTGTCTTATAGTGAAGGTATGAGGGGCACTTGGACAAAAGGATTTGATGAAACAGATTGGCAGTTAGCAGGAAGCAATTTACGAAAATGTTACGCCCAAAGTTCCTAATGCCGTAGATATAAGGAAGACCAGTGCTCCTGCACCTTTTGTATGCGATTTTTTGTAAAACTACCCAAAACAGATGAGGCCATAACTCCTTTAGGGACTATGGAATTTTTTTTTAATTACAAGAAACTCGTTTGCATAGAGTAGACGTTTCAAATATTTCTTGTAAGGATAAGAAAATATTTTTATATTGTTCTAACACATTTAAAACTCCAAAAAACAGCTTAAACTCGAAAAGTAAATAACTACAATTATTTATTTAAAAAATTTGTAGTTAAGATGATCTTATCTCAGGAGAATGCTAATAATTAATCGCTTTTAACCTAAGAACAAATTCATAAAATGTATTTATGAAATGTCATGGTGCACCTGTATTTATTTAGGTACTTTTTGTGTTCGTAATAGTTTTAAATTAGCCCTACACTGAAAGGTAAGTGAGACGATCAGATTAAGTAATAGTTTTAAATGAAATAAAGTGAATTGGATTAAAATAAGATTCTTCTCCCCTATTCTTGTAAGAAATTCAAACAATACGTAATTTTAGTTATAGGGCCACATCATATCCATTGTTTTTCGGATAATAATCTATTTATATAACATTCGGATTAGATATATACCTCAAATTTAATTTTTAGAACAAAGAGCGTCGCACATAACAACCTCAACAACAATAGAGATAATCTTTTTACATAAAAATTACTAAATATTACAATTCATGTCCTGAAAAATCCGCGGTGGCCCTTCCTTATCGATTTTCGTCTATTTATGGTGGAGGCGGGGAATATCAGGTTCACCCCGACGGAAACCCTAGGGTTTCCCCACGGCAATTATAGACTGGTGGAAACTGGGGAAAATCGAGTAGCAACTCGATTTTCCCTACTAGTCTATGACTCAAAACGCCTTGCGTAGATATGAACATAAAAAGTAGCATGTAGTTGATAATGAATAGAAGCTTTTTGTATTTTAATGAATCATTTATGTCAATTGTAAATTTAAATGGATTATTGATAAGGTATTGCTTTTTGTTCCTATATCCTAGATA
Source organism: Osmoderma eremita (assembly GCA_031763485.1). Classification (NCBI taxonomy): domain Eukaryota; kingdom Metazoa; phylum Arthropoda; class Insecta; order Coleoptera; family Scarabaeidae; genus Osmoderma; species Osmoderma eremita. The sequence goes on along the minus strand of JARFOC010041073.1, from coordinate 16,081 downwards.
GATAAATTTGGAATTTTAATTTAAATGTGTGTTAAAATGTAAATTGACGTTTCGCCTAAAGAACAAAAGAACATTTTTAACATTATAGAAATCGTTTTCTATTGTTTCCGAATACAATTCTCTGGGTGTCTTTTTTGAGGTTAAGCTTACTTAATTTGTAACAGAAAAAAACGCGTTAGGTGCACGAAAGCATTGACCCAGTAAAGAAAAACGTACGTTCACGGTGGGCGGTACCGTGACCGTAAGAATCACACAGAGGCAGCGTAATTTTTGGAATATTTCGCAGGTGCATCTGTTGCACCCGTTGGCGCACTATTAAACCGCTTTGGCAAATCAGGTGCAGTGAACTATGAATCGCCGCCGATCGGGAACGTTTTCGCGACGGCTAGTAAAATCAAGGTAAATCGGTAATGTGCCGATTCGCTGCGTGTCGACTTGGAGAACCGGACGGGACGATCGATGACAGTTTAGTGGGAATCTCCGCGAGAAACTGTTTTTTGACAATTCCCCGCGAACAACTGACAGAAACAGGGTACGGGGGCCGGCGTTCGATACACAATGCCTACTTAGATTTTAAGCGGTGCAGCCATGTTGAACGCTAGTCTACTTTTCGCCGTGTAGCCGCGCGCTGTGTGGCTCACACCGCGACGTCACGAATATATACGGAGGAGAGACAGACAGTGGTGCAACTTACTGCTAATTTTCACGCCTCCTAGGGGAGGGTTGTGCTGTTTGTTGCCCTCTGCGAAGGACGTCGTCCTCGGCCTTCCACCACTCATGTCTCTCAATTAAAACCTTAATCCGTCGTCAGTTATCTTCATAGATCTATTACATTTCTTGCTGACACCCTTCTCACACTAACTTCCGAGCGGATCGCTCAACTCTCTGTGTGTTCGCCTTTTACACCTCTTGCGCACTTTAAACGGACATTTGGACACGCGTGACGTTCCCGAGAACAAGCACTACACTTAAATACGACACTTGCACTTCATTCCGGACTACTGATACAATGTTTTAGACCATTTTTAATTCGCAACGGGTTTTACCTCACCATTAATTCGGATGCTCAGACATTGACCCACTCGAGCAATATCGGAACTAAACCCGGTCGTGTCTCCGCCGATAATGAAGATGTATGCGACGGTCGGACCGATATCATCTCCACATGGTACACACAGCGACCTCTATTAAGCAATAGCTTTTCTTTTAAATAAATATTTATATAGGCAGATTCTAATCATCAAATTAATTATTGCATGCACTCTCAAAATATTTAAGGTATCTCTTAATTTAGCTATAGGATTTATCTACAACGAATACGAATTTAGCATAAAAGCACTAATGATATTTCGAGATACGGAAACTACCTCCTTGTTCAATTTGTTTAATTTGTTTGCCCATTTTAGATTTATATACATATGTATCTTTATTAATCACTATAAACAACAAGTTGAAAAAATAGATAAGGACAACTTTGTTTGAATTATAAAACGTTGGTTATTACTTTTAGAAATATTACAAATTCGTTCTTTTAATAAATTCCAAAAATTGTAATCTATTTTATATTCTATATGAATATTTAAAAAACTAACATAAAAAATAGTATTTTTATTAAGGAATTTGTATTTTGACAGTTTTAAAATTTATGAGTCGTTATACTGATTACCAAGATATGCACTTCAATTGCAATATTCAAACAAGAACACAATATAAACGAAACTTCCAACATTAATTTGACAGTTTTAGGGTAGTCGGGGACGGGGTAGTCTCAGCTTAAGAAATACATATTAGTACGTACGGCGAGTCTATTATCCTATGATTAGGGGTGACTATGCATTGAGTTCGTGGGTGGCGTAGGCGCAATAGAGGAGAAAAGTGATGACGTCGATTTGTTTTATTTGGAAACTACGCAGTGCCGCCAACACCGTAAAATTATTAAAAGAAAAGAATACAAGTAAAAGAGCAGCGGCCACAGAATAGGAAAGCACCAAAGAAAAGTTCTACAAAGTAATGCAAGAATCAGCACTGGAATGACAAGAGTTAGATTTATATAGGTTAATTTTAGTCACGTGTTTTTTCTTGGTTTGGAAACTTACAGTATCGCCAAGAGCGTAAAATGATTAAAATTCCGTAGATTAATCATTTTACCGTTGGCGAGACTGGGCAGGTTTCCAAACAAAATGTACGTCACACTTTTCTTCTCTACTATCTGTGAAATTTAAAATATCGTCTGCGTATGGGTTTGTGGGAGTCGGTCGAATTTCTATTTTTACTATTATGCAATTTATATTAATAAGTGTCTTTCTCAAGATATTTTTCGTAGTTTCTCGTAGAGGGTTAATCATTCAGTCCAATTTTACCGCTGCAACTCTTATCAGCTTAACCCATCTCTGTCACTGATGAGTTCGCGTATTCTACGATGACATTATGATGACGTAATATGTATTCCCTAGGTTGAGATAACTACTTAAATCTCAAAATCCCATTCTCAGCCTAAAATTTTGAATATCTGATGTATCTATTGTCCATTATTTGAATACCACCTTGATTACAATACGAGAGTAGATCAATAAATATAAATACGCGTGTTAGCAATGAAGACCCAAGTTCTTTACAATTTCTTTTTATTTTTCAACGTACTCCCTTTTCTCAACATTTCTGCCATATCTTGAACCCCTCAAAAAAATACGATTTGTCAAACTCTTCAAAATACGCTTTTGTCTCGGCGATAACCGGAGCTGATTCTTTCCTGCCGAGTGAAAACATGACTCGGTAGGAAAGAATCAGCAGAACAGAAAAAAATCTTGGGGAACCAGGTTAGGCCAGTACGGTGGGTGCGGCAGTAATTTGGCCGCAATAATTCTGGTTCAATGTGCAGGTGCATTATCTTGGTGAAACAGCACCTCTTTCTTACCCAAATGAGGCTGTGTCTTCTTTAAATTCTTATCAAATCGGTCCAATAATTCGCTGTAGTACTGCTGCGCGATCGTTCTCCCTTTCTGCAAAAAGTCCATGAGGATTATGCCCCTCGAGTCCCAAAAAACCGTGGCCATGACTTTTCCGGCCGACCGGTCGATATTGTTCTTTTCCCATTTTAGCGAGAAACACGAAACACGTGTGATACAACTGGATACCAAACAAATACTAACCTATGAATCTGAGCGATGACAGTACGTGATGGTTATGACAACTTCCTTCAGCAATCCCACCTGTTTTCAAAAAGGTTACTTATTGATCAACCCTCGTACATGTTTTACATCAAAAAGGACAAAATAAACAAGACTTTGAGCATCAATTTGACAGATGCATGTGTCAAAATAATTCAATCATCTTCGAAGATGTGAATTTAAAAAAAAGCGTGGGTGTAATGACATTAAGTAAAACCAGCGTCTTGTACTTTCACACATTTATTCAAGAAGTATGGACAAGAAACAAATATAGAGAATATGACAATTGACAAACGACAAGCATCATGAGAGATAGCGGAGGAAGGCACCTAGTAGGCGTTGGTACAACCTAAATTTAAACATTATATCATTAAATATATCATACACAAGTATTATTTTATCGCGCGTAACTAAACTACGAATCGATGGGGAACGAAAATGGGGAAATTTTCGTTTCGCTTTTCGCGTGTTGCCTGCTTTTACATTGTCTGTTTTTCTCGCTTTCAGGTTGTTTTCGTGCTTCTATTGCTTGCGTTGAACCGGTGGTTTTGCCGCGATGGGCCGGAAAACGAAAAGCAAATTAAAGGTATTTTACTAACTATTCGAATGCACCTGGTATATGTTTATAATATTATATTATTTATGTATTTTACTAAAACTGTAGAGAATGTATCATTGACTTTATATATATAATAAAAATAGTAATCATATAATAATGTAAAGGGAACTGTAGAATATAATAAGTAACTTTTCCTCTTTATGAAAATACAATTTTATATACTTTTTTAAACTACTTAAGAGTCATTAAAAAACAGAAGTAATGAGTTTAATACTACAAAGACAAAAAAATAATAATAGTAATATTATAAAACGTAATAAATAAGAGATAAATGTTAACTTTGGCTATGAATTTTATTAACGGTTTTAGGGCTCAAAGAGCAAACAAAAATATATTACTCATTTATAATAATAATAATAATATATAATAGATTAATTAATAATAATATAATAGAAATATATTAAGCTTATAAAAAAAAATAATGGAGTGGGACAGGAAGGGACAGTAAGAATAACTACAAAAATATTCCTAATAAGTAAGCGGTTACAAAAAAATAATAGTTTCTTTTTTTATATATATTATATAGGTACATGTTTATAACTAGAATATAATACAAAATAACTAGATTTTTTTCCGGAAACACAGTTTTTTTTATTTATTATTTATTTTCTTTGTTTAATTCATTCATTTGAATCAATGCAACTATAATTGTGCCGCGGGCAAATAGGATTTAATCCAGTTGTTGTAAGCTGTACAGAATTTTGTCAGGAGTGAGTTTTTCTCAAATTACATGGTAAACGCAAATTATAAATTATAATCAATCAAATAAAAATCAACTTGCACGATTGTATATGAGTTAGTTTAAAAATTTTGTCGAACATAATTATTGTTTGGCTGTATTAGGTCTAGAATATAAACATACCCACCCTCAAATAAGAAGGGATTTATCCGAGGTATTTTTAAGTAGGGGCCAAAAACCTAAAACCGACAAACAATAACCATAGTTATTTCTGTAAAACTGCCTTAAAAATTGTATGACGAAGCTGACGTAACATTCGATGTCAGCGGCATCAAAGTTTCTAAAATGACATAAATTTAGTATATAGTATGTCACAATAATATATTCACATTCAACAGGAAAAAAAGTGATAAACTAAGAGCTGTGAAAAGTGCTGTTATTTCACAAAAAATATAGCTAGAATAAACAGACACGGATATCAACGTCAACAGCATTTGACAGTTCAAATAAAACTGGCAACATATGAAAGTGAAATTCACTAGATTGCCAGAAGTCACGTGGGCGATGAGGATTTTGCCTGGCGCCTTAAATATACAATTAAGAAAAGTGTCGTTGAATTATGGCCTGAAAATTAACAAAATCAAACCCTCCCAACAGTATACGACGTGTATAGTGAAAGGAGCAAACAATGATTGAAGCGTGTTGGTTCTATATTTATTTCCAGTTTAAAAAGAAAATTTATTTCATTTTTTGCTGAACGAAAATAAGTATTCATAACGCATTTGAAATTGTGTCAAATCAACTTAACCTGAAAAATTTGTTATATTATAAACTTGCTCGTTATTTTATAAATTACAATGGGTTTAAGAAAATTGCTTGTTTTTTTCTTTTATTTAAATAGCTCTTTCATAGTAACCAAATCATAAATGAATTGAATGAACTGAAATGTATTGTAAACGGAAAATACGGACGACAAAAGTAACACAGATATGAAAGGAAACCAATTGACAGGTTAGCGGATTCTAACCTAACTTTCATTGCTATGTTCATTCAAGATAATTTTTTTAGGCATTATGATTATAGGTTTTTTTTTACAAAATGGGATTTGTTATTATACATATAGAAGAAAATATAGAACCAGTACTGTTGAATCGTTACTTTTACTATTTAAATTAATGAATCTTAGGCTTAATTAATGATTTAATAAAATCATGTTCATTTCTAAAAGATATTTTCAATTCAATGTATTTATTTTCTAAATCTACATACAGGATCTTCAGATAAAACTTCGACCCACTTGACCAGCCTAGTATTGATTACATACATATGTCACAATAGGTTTTGGTAGAAAGTAATCGAGAAGAAAAGTGTGACGTGCATTTTGTTTGGAAGCCTGCCCAGTCTCGCCAATGGTAAAATGATTCATATACGGAACTTTAATCAGTTTACGCTCTTGGCGAAGCTGTAAGTCTCCAAACCAAGAAAAAACACGTGACTAAAATTAACCTGCATAAATCTTCCTCTTGTCATTGTATTACTTTGTAGAACTTTTGTGTGCTGTTTTCCTGTTCTTTTATTTGTATTATCGTTCTTTTAATCATTTTACTGTGTTGGCGACACTGCTCATCACTTTTTTTCTCTATATAACCTAGTAAAAATGTAAAATGTTATGGTGATTTTAACGCCAACCACAATGTTGCCAGCAGATTTAGAAAAAATGTAGAGAGACATGAAAATGTATTAAAACCGACTTTTAGTATGACCACTAAATAATTAAAAATAAAAGCTGATCACAATGAAAGCATAACTGATAGCTGGACATTCAACATGGCCACCATTTCCGTAACAAAAAGTTTCACTCTGGTTCTACCATATCGTCGGCGATTAAAACCTTTTTTATCGTTTGATTTTCCTAACCTTTTTTAATAACGGTAAAATACAGCGAACAATGAATCTGCAAAATCTTGTACATAAAAAAATGATCAAAGAGACAGAACGATTTGATAATAGGCTTATATGAGTTAGGGTGCGGTCAGGTTACCCGATCGCATAAGTAGATAGCACCAGACCAATCATAAGTATTTGTTGTCACCTCGGGGAAAGTATCTGAACGCACCCTTGGCTATCAGGGAACTAATGCAACGGAGGATACTCAAAATCGTATGGAGTAGTTTATCACATTCGTTTTCAACTGCTTATTGACCATTGTACTAAAAAAGTGCAGTCACCGGCAACATTGGTTCACGATTACCAAATTGTAATATTGGTTGCATACTTGACAGAGGTTATATGGCTTCGAGTTATGAAGAACCTGTATGTAAGCGTAAAGTATTAACGTTGCCATTTTGAGTTCTCTTATTTAGCGTATTATACGTAATTTAAATTTTATAGCCAACTAATAGAAAATTTGATCAACTGCAAATCGATTTTAGGGAGTTTTGATTTGAATTTGATCATGAAAATACTACAGAAATCGGTGTCTTATGCTAAAAAAATGTTCCAAGTTCTAAGTAAATTAATTAATTAAAACATAAATTTTATAATTCTGGCAATTAAACAGTCGATTTTTGACAACAATAACGGCAAGACAATACCAACACAACTTCACATTCAGAAAATGCATAGTAACGTCAAATCTAGTGACATTTCGTCGCCATAAGATTTCCACAATTAGAGCGTTGCCAGTTGTCAAGGCAATTGGTTGACATTAGTAATTTGACGTTGTATTTAGAGTTTTTGTATTTTTTTATATTTTTTTTTGTGATCGTTAACTGCCTTTTTTCAAAACAAACCATTTGTATTGATTCCATTGTAAAAATGCCTAAACCATTAGATAAACAAGTAGAGGGACTTGTCGCTGATATATTATACATATTTGAATAACCATAACCTATCCCTATAGCTGTCAAGTCATATGATATGCTCTGAAAGTCTTTCCAAGCTACAAGGCAACCGCAACCATGTTGATACGACGTCACGAATTGACATGTCAAAAGTCGGCCGTTAATTGCGAGAACTATAGATTATCTGCTGTATGAAATATCTTAAAGCTATTAAGAGCACCTCTACTTAAAGAAGGTGTAACTTAATAAAACAAAAGCTTTATCTTTATTCATGCTTTTAAATATCTGTTTTTTATTATTTATTTTATTATTGTTTGAGCAATAAGTTCGATATAAATTTCTTTTTGACTTTCTCTTATGTTAACAGCAATAATTTAGAACAAAACAGCAGAGAATTAAATACCTATTTATAAAATCATTGATTGGTTCTATTTTGTAAAACCAAATTTATTTATTATTCAATTTCTCAATGATTCAAGCAGTATTCTCATATCTTATTGTTGTTCTTTATTTATTCATAAATTGATCCAGACTCAATTTAAAAACAAAAATCAAATGGGATCATTTCTTTTTAGATACACCTATTGGAATGTTTTAAAGGATAAAATGCCTTTGACTGTATTTAGAATATAATTATGCATTTATTTGATTTCTTTTTTAAAGTTATCTCACAAATGAACCTACAAATAATTAAGAATGACTAGTGTTTAAAATAGATTATAAAATGCAGTGTAAAATCAATCCTGACAAGATTCTACGATTCACATTAACGAATTTTAATTGAATGATTACCATCATTTAAAACGAATCCTATTTGCTTAACACCGGTCGAAAGATGTTTTAAAAATTAATTAAATGTATATTACAACATTGACAAGCTACTTCATCACCTATAAAGCACACACCATTTACACCAGCAACTACATGACTATTTATTTATAAATATGATTCACTTCTTTCCTGTTTAAATATATATTTATGTATATATATAATCTATATTTTTTTCTTCTATACATTGTTTTTTTTATTTTCTTTTTTAACTTCATTATTTTTTAAACTAATATGATACAAATGATCCCGTTCATATATTATTACATATATTCAACAATATGTATTTTTTTATTTTTTTTAAATCTATAATATGTATCAAATAATATAATCTTTTTATTATCAATTTGTTTTTTTTTCTTTTTTAATTGAAAGACCTTATATTGTGATTTTTCTCACGTCTACATTTGATTATAATTCCTCCTCGATTCCGTGTGGAAACCCCGCGAATGACGACTTCAGTAAAACGTACAAAATAAAAAAAAACATGCCTTTTATCAAAATTTTCATCCCCTAATCTCAAAAAAGGCAGGGCTGACATCCGAAACAACAAAAATACTGTTTAAAAACGCCCCTTCCTTAAGTATATTATCCACATTTAATTTCATCTTTGCAGAAAGAATCGTTGAGATACGCATTTTATTTTTTGTGCGAATACGACGTTCATTTATTTATTTTTCAAATTCAGATTTTTGTAAATATGTGAATCACAAAAGGCGAATCTCGACAATAATCCTTCCTATATTTCTTCCACGTTGATTTGGGTTTAATAACAAAACGAAACTTGAAGCGAAATTAACTGGGATTTTTTACAATTCTCTTCTGTCGGAAGTCGTACACCCTGCGACAGAAGAACACCATTTCCGGTGGGGTAACGATTGACGTCGGGGGCTGTCGGTATATCCTCGGGTAGCGCTCCGCAGATGGAATGCACGGTGGTATCTCGTCCAAGCCATCTTCTAATCGCCGTAGATTCTTCCTGTATCTGAAATGATGACGTTATTGATATTTTACGTATAATCTTCGATATCGATTAATATATGACTTATTCCTGTTTAGTATGTTTAGAACGTAAGCCGACAAGGTTTAGTAAAAGTTTGCTGATGAAATAAATACAAACCCTGGTGAAAGTATGATGCTTAATACAATTGGATACGGTGTTGCATCATCGGTGTTCCGTAAGGTATGCGAGATCATATACGTAATTAAATTGATATTTACTATTGCGGTTTTTTAACAGGGTTTTATTAAGGAAATACAACTTACGTGATACCATAGATATGATAATAAATAACCACATAACATAAGAGAAAAATAATAACTTCATACTTTTCCTGGTGATCAATTGAATTCTTAATTAGAGTAAGCTATGTTACAACTTAGTAAGTAACACACAAGATCTTCAATGGTAACACATATTTTTATAGCTGTCAATGAAGTGTCACACCAAATTGTAATAACTGTCACATTTGTAAGAGTCTATTTTATAAAATGCATAGTAATGTTAGATTTAGTGACATTTCGTCCGCGTAGGATTTCTTCAAATAAAGTGTTGTCAGTAAGTTGTCAACGCACTCACTTGACATTTGTCGTCATTTTGACGTTCTGTTTGGTGTTGGTAGTTTTCGTATTTTTTAACCATAACCTATCTATATATCTGTCAAACCATATGAAATGCTTTGTAATGTGCGGCAACCGTGTCATGAAAAGACGAAATGTCAAAAGTCGGTTATTTAATTGCAAGAGCTATACCGAGAGAGCAAAAATGATTGTCATGTCTGAAGTTGCAGTAAATGAATAAGAAAAAGACAAACAAATATACTTATAAATATATTACATGACAATGATTTTTGCTTTCTCCGTACTTAAAACATTTATCAAAATTATGCAACATAACCTAAAATTATTATTTGCCAGTTTGTGATGTGACATTACTAATTAAGCAGTGTGATAAACTTTGCCGCTAAACACAAAGCTTACTCCAATTATAAATTCAATTGATCGCACGGTAATAGTATCGCGAATCAAACCGCAGAAAATGTGATTTCGGTGACTTCTGATTTCTTGTCCGAGAATCACCAGTTCCTGAAAAATTTGATTCGTGGAACGCGGTTACTGAAAATGGTTACCAAAATAACAAGCTGTTTGGTTGCGGTAATTGGAATTATTAAAGTTTATATTTATGATCTACAACTTTTAGATATGGTGTCTGTGATGGTATAGATATGAGATATTCAGTTCTATTTGTACGGAATTTGCGTTAATTAGCTACTTTATCAGTAAACCGTATTCCATAAAACCGTTGAATATAATCATTCACGGTACCTACTACAAAATGGTGACAGGTGACAGCGGGGTACCAACTTAAGAAAATACTATTTGGCCGTTATTTCAAATTTTAAAATTCATGACTATTAGATATAAAAGGGAATAAATTAAACCAATATTTGAACGAAATCGTAATTAATGGACATTAATTACATTGTTTGGAGCCGATTAAATACCATTGTGTCATGGTTGTTAATTAGATATGACTTTGTTATGTAAACAGTAATTTATTATTATAAAGAAACCTTTGGATAATACCATAAAGTTTATGGAACCGAAGCATATTGATATTTTGATGATACATGGACATTACAATAGTAATAGGATTTATCAATAAATTTACATGAGATTGAATGATATGAAGATCTAATGGTATCGTCCAAAGGTCAGGGATGTTCGGTATCGGCACAGAACAAAAATAGACAATGACGTGTCAATGCAAGTTCCTCTTTAAAATATGGCCGATTTGTTAATTAGGCTATGTTTATATATAGATACTTACAGTAAACGCTTCGAGAACCATATGATTTTACACAATGTAAAAATAGGTTAAAAAAGGAAAGAAAGTGTTGAGAGAGGGCAATGACATTTTCACATTACTCGCGTTTTATCTAAGTGGATTATTAGTTGTATGTTATTGTTGTTCAAACAGGGTGTCAAGAAATAATTGTAAAATATGTCAAGTAATGATGTAGAACATGTCTGAAATAAAATCCTTTTTCATATAATAGTCGATATTTAAAATTTTCAGAAAGAAGTTAAATCTATGATGCATTCTTTTTGCGATTTTTGTGAATTGATACCATTATATTTTAATAAAATATTAAAAGTGTCCTAACATAGAATTCATCAGTTTAATAAATATTTATTGTAGCACACTGGGTATGCGTATTTGTTGGAATTCATTTTGAGTAACGCAGTTTTTGTGTGATTTAAAAAAAGATTAAAAAAAACGGGAGTACAGTGGCTCCAGCTTTCCATGTAAAACCATTGAACGGAGTTTAAACACAACTAGCGTGTATTACTTGTCACATACAAATAAGCTCCGTAAAGTGGCGCTCTCTATACAACAAAAATAATTCCTTTTAACTATCGAAAGGCGAATCTCGACAATAATCCTTCCTATATTTCTTCCACGTTGATTTGGGTTTAATAACAAAACGAAACTCGATAAACAAGGGCGGTCTGTATTATACTTAGGAGGCCGTGGTGTGACGCATATGACAATGTCAAGAAATGTGTTATAGAACAAAACCAATAACTGATGACAACATAGACTGAAATTCGTGCGAATTTGACTCCAATAAAAACAAACCCGGAAATATCAGAAGTATTATTGTATTCTGTGCTTTCTGTTAATTCGTTATCGTTTTCTTAATTTGCCTACCTTTCTTTTTGTTAACTTTTTGTCATTTTCTTAATTCAGATTTTTAGTTTTCTATTCTCCACTCGAAAATTACAGGGTTTCTAATTAAAAAAAGTAATAACTTGGTTTGGTTTTCGGGTAAAACGAGAATGCAAAAATAAATTTAAAAATATCGGTGTTCCAACTTATATTATTAGATATATTTAGTTGTGTAATTGCTTAGTTGATGGTACTTTTAATCTTAATCGAGATGGTGAAAATTGAAAAACAATTTGATGTATTTTTGACAGACACAAGCAGGACCTCTTACTCCTTTTCGTAGAAATCAAACGCTTTTTATTCGGATATTTAGTGAATTTAGGGTAGTTTCGTATTAATTGGCAGCACTATGAAAATTACTTAAAAGATGGAAATATATATAAAATAAATAACCTCAAAATTATTACCTGCAATACTCATTGAACGTCAGAACGAAGCATTTATCTTCAATGCAAGCTACACTATTCGAATCTTTATGTCTGGATGCAAATACTTCGTCCGGTTGATCCATAGGTAACCTTCCTTGTTCGGTGTGCTCAGGTCTATAATACCATAACAGGGACATCATCATTTCACCTAAAGCAAAATAAATAATTACAAATGCAAAAAGTCTAAAGAGCAGGTCCGGAAGTAATTCTATTATTTCCCCATTTTCGCTATTTTTATATTTATAAAATTTGTAATCATAAATAAATAATTTACCGTCTTCAGGATTCTCCCACAATGCAGCTATCTTCGCGACGAACGGCAGATCGTTTTTTCTCTGTCCCGCCTTCAATAAGACGCAATCCCTGGGCTCTATAATATCACCTTCGACGTGCATCATGGCCGGATAGCATTTTCTAATGACTATAGCCTCATCACTCTGTGCAGATGAAAAAAAAGAAACAAGTGTTGTTAATTGTCGTTTTTCTACAACATCGGTATGCTAAGTGTGTAAATGTTTAAAACATTGAACATTGGTTACTGCCTCGCGTTTTCCCATGACATAGTTTCCGTTCAAAAGCAAGCGCAGTGAATTGCTTTTGTTTAGTTGGTAACGCAATTTGTATGTATTATTTTGTATGCCAGTGATTCAATTTATAATAATTACAATACTGTTATGCATTATTCAGGAGACCAGCGAATAACGTGTTAACGTTATTCGCTAACCTTTGTGCTAATAATAATATATTTCTGTCCAACAGATAATACAATGCTAATTCGGAAAAAGAATACAAAAACTATTGTGTGATAATAAGTAAACTCAAAACAAATGACAATAATCTAATCGTATATAATATTTAATATGGTATATAATTGTATATTTTGTTTACAAATAGTTCTCTTCTTAAAAAATACTCCAGATGCATTCTACAAACATTAATAAAAAGAAAATTTTCCAAATATAGTTAATTTTTACTTGCGAAATTTATATAGATAAAAAATTATTTCCATGGATGTATATGAGTAAATGCTTTTTTGTAACGTTACACGTATTTTCTACAAGCAACGTTAAGCAATACAGTAGGCAACCAGTTATATGTTAACGCGTCGTCAGTGTAGATTTAACGAAAAATTTCGAGCATACCATGGACATTTTAAATATACTACGAAACACGAAACTGTTAAAATTTATTACGAAAGTATAGTGGAAACTGGTACGGAAATATTATTTGTATTGGCAAAACAGAGCTATGAAGAATTTGGTTATGTTTTTAACAAAGAAAGTACAAAATTTGAACTTGGAATGAAAAAATTATTTTATTCTAACAAAACAAAACAACATAACAAAGGTGAAGCGTAATTTTTCAGCAAGTGTCCTCCTTGTCTTTCAAGGCAATTCTGGGTTTATTCCATCACATGTAGTACGTGTACGGGCTTTCAGTTCGCCCAAATTACGTATTATATACATTACTTTTCAGATAACCCCAAAGAAAGCAATCGTTTGGATACAAATCAGCTGATCTTTTGAGGGTACTGCATTCGTGCCAGGTTTTGTGCATGGTACGGGATCAATGGATTAAGGCAAAGGAAATTTGGTATTTTTCAATGAATAAACGTAGGATATCACCCGGAAGTTCTGAGTTTTGACCTCGGCATTTACTATCTACAATGAAACTGTTCAAATATTACGATATAGTAGAATGGGTTATGTTTCTAATAAAGCGCAAAATTTCAACTTTTAATGAAGAAACTATTTTGTTGTAATTGTTAATTAAGACAAACGGAACAAAGGTAAATATAGGTAAATGTAGCTTCGTCATTAAAATGTGTTTCATTCAAAATTTCTTCGGTTTCATTTAACAAATTAAACATTGTTTTGCAAAAATCTGTTTGGTTTATTTTATCTTCATCGAAAAGCGCTTCATGATTTGTATTTTGTATCGCTTACAATTGAATTTTTTCATGGTTTTGTATATCGTACTGTATGATACTTCATAATGTTTGTTTACATCTAAACGTTATCCTACATACCGTTCCTCTACATAACTTAGGATATTCAGATTGATGTGTTCTATTAAAACATGATTAGTTTTATTTATTTTTCTGTGGGCCCTTAGAAACCAACCATCTGCTTTGAATTTGTTAAAAATATTGAGCATAGTTTTAGCAAATGCTATAGGCCTTCAGGATAATTGACTGAAAACATGTCCCTAACCCGTCTTAAATTATTATTCTTCTGGTATCACGTTATCATTCACACCTCTTCATCTTTGTATTTATTACGTGTTCATAATTTAAATAAATTTTCAACTTTTCAAAAAAAAACGTATTTAATTTGTGATTGATGTATGAATGAATGTAAAAAAAATATATTAAATTAATAAAGATATATTTCACACAAGAAATGGGGTTTTTTTCGCACGACGACGCGTTAATGTATAACTGGTTGCCTACTATGTCGCTTAACGTTACCTGTAGGAAATACCTATGTGTAACGTTACCAAAAAAGCCCTGTATAAAGATGCACATTGTGACCAAAAAATTATATTCACTTGTTATTTATGTGTAGTTTGCCTCCATTACCATAACAAAGTTAATAATTTCATATTTCTTGGTTATTTTAGTTTCTATGAAATATATACGAAAATAAATTTAAATTTCGCGCCCTATTAAGGCCCAACAACAATTTCTTATTGTAATAGAGTATCATTACGACACTCTTATTTAAAAAAAAAGTGTTTAGGCAGATCAGAAAAAATCGCTTGTCAAATGACACTTAATACCAATTCTCCCTACTGTTACCGACATCTCGACAAATAATAAAAATCATCCTCCATCCATTATATGATCTCCAAGGTGACTAAATTGAAAAAAAAGGTAAATTGCTGAAAGATAGAGGAAAACAGGTGTGCCGACCGCAACCTTGGCTCGCCGTCTATAAATTACGCGGCAGCAACGGACACTGATCGATAAAAATACTGTAGTACCGGCCGTCTCGGTGCAATCTGAAGATTGGCGCGACTGGTAATGGGCGAGTTTGTAATTTTAATTTGTCCGAAACGCAAAAAAATAATGTCACGGAATCAAAAATATGTATATTGCGCCTTTTTTCGCACTAATACATTAGATATATACCAAACCGTACAGTAGATTGCAAATGGGGTTATTGTTAATAGAAATAAAGAAATAAGTAAGTAATATTTTTTGAGAATGTTTTTGAGATTTTATTTTCAAGGGGTGATTAAACATCTTAAAATAAGGTCATTAACGTAAAAATATCTTAACAAAGCTGCATAATAAGAGAGATATTAATGTTAAAAAAATTATGTAGTTTTATTTTTAAGTGGTGATTAACCACCATAAAAAAAGGTTTTCAACGCTAAAACGATTGATCAACAACTTGTGCAAAGTAAATATAAACGATTGGTTTTTAGTAAATATTTACTAAGTAGGCTGATATCTGTAACTTTTCCCATCTGTCAAGTTGTTTCAATAGTTGTCACTGCATTGCTGGTTTGACGTAAATTTTTCCGAATAAATCCTAATAAGGAAAGTAAAATCCATCGCACCAACAGTCAATACGTTGACATGTTGTTAATTTATGGTGAAGTACGCCAGAATTCTGCTTTTGCAAGTCGATTGTACGCTGAGCGGTTTCCTAACAGGCCAACACCTATTCCACAAAAATTCACTGCTCTAGTAATGGACAGTGCACGAGAAACTGGTGTACTGCGAACACGTCAAGGTCGAGATGGTGGTCCTGGCCGACACCAACGAATTTTGGAT